>CAUYQV010181879.1:0-32216 GCA_963574575.1 Galagoides demidoff
TAATTTCATCAATCAGAAATGGTAAAGACAGAATAACAACAGACCCCTCAGAAATTCAAAAAATCCTTAATATTATAAGAAACTTTATTCTCAGAAATATGAAAATCTAAAGGAAATTGATCAATACTTGAAAGCACATCACCTTCCAAGACTTAGCCAGAATCAAGTGGAAATGTTAAATAGCCTATATCTAGTTCTGAAATAGCATCAACTATACAAAATCTTCCTAAAAAGAAAAGCCTGGGACCAGATGACTTCACATTAGAATTCTACAAACCTTTAAAGAGGAACTAGTACCTATATTACTCAACCTTGTCCAAGATCTCAAAAAAAAATACTTCGCTTTATATGGAATCAGAAAAAAACTCGAATAGCTAAGACATTACTCAGAAATAAAAACAAAGCAGGAGGATTTATGCTACCTGACCTCAAACTATACTATAAATCGATAGTGATCGAAGCAGCATGGTACTGGCACAAAAACAGAGAGGTAGATGTATGGGACAGAATAGAGAACCAAGAGATGAACCCTGCTACTTACCATTATTTGATCTTTGACAAGCCAGCTAAAAATACTCAGTGGGGAAAAGATTCCCTATTTAACAAATGGTGCTGGGTGAACTGGCTGGCGACCTGTAGAAGACTAAAACCAGACCTACACCTTTCACCACTAACTAAGATAGACTCTCACTGGATTAAAGATTTAAATTTAAGACATGAAACTATAAAAATACTAGAAGAAAGTGTAGGGCAAACACTTGAAGAATATTTCATGGCCTGCACCAATATTTTATGAGGAGGACCCCCAGGCAATTGAAGCAGCATCAAAAATACACTACTGGGACCTGATCAAACTAAAAAGTGTCTTCACAGCCAAGAACACTGTAAGTAAAGCAAGCAGACAGCCCTCAGAATGGGAGAAAATATTTGCAGGTTATGTCTCCAACAAAGGTTTAATAACCGGACTCCACAGAGAACTCAAACGTAGCAAGAAAAGAACAAGTGATCCCATCTCAGGGTGGGCAAGGGACTTGATGGGGGTTTATTTTTGGATGTTAAACCAATGTTGCAGATATGCTTATTTGGCCCTGATGTAGAACCATTTTATATATTGCTGACTTTAGTTACTAATATTTTGTTGAGGTTTCTATGTCTTATATTCATGAGGGATATTACTTCATAATATTCTTTTATCGTAAGAACTTAAGTTTTAGTATTGTATAATAATGTAATGTATGTTGAGAACGGTTCCCTTCTCTTCTATGTACTATAACATAAAATATGTTGAGAACTATTCCCTCCTCTTCTGTATACTGAAAGAGTTTGTGCAAGAATGGTAAATTTCCTTCTCATGTGTGGTAGAATTTACCAGTGAAGCTATCTGGATGGTTTTCTCTATGGGAACATTTTTAATTATAAATTCAATCTCTGTAGTAGATATGAGGCTATTCATATTTTCTATTTCTTTTTGAATCAGTTTTGACAAGTTATGTTTTTCAAGAAGTGTGTTCATTTCATTTCATCTCATTTACTGACTGTATTGGCTCAGAGTCATTTATGGTACACCCTTAATATCATTTTACTGTGTGTAGGCTTCATAGTGATATGCCATCTCTGAATTTTAATATTATTTGTAACTTGAGTTTCCTTTTTTCTTAGTTTATCTTGGTATAAGGATTTATCAATTTTATTAATCTTTCGAGGGTAATTTTGTGTTTCTTTGTGTTTCTCTTATTGGTTAGGCACAGTGGCTCACACCTGTAATCCTAGCACTCTGGGAAACTGAGGCAGGTGGATTGCCTGAGCTCACGAGTTTGAGATCAGCCTGAGCCAGAGTTAGATCTCTTAAAAAAAAAAAAAAAAAAAGCCAGGCGTCATTGTGGCAGGCACCTATATTCCCAGCTACTTGGGAGGCTGAGGGAAGAGTAACTTAAGCCCAAGAATTTGAGGTTGCTGTGAACTCTGACACTACAGCACTCTACCTAGGGCAACAAAGTAACACTGTGTCTTAACAAAAAAGTAAAATTAAATTAAAAAATTGTCTATTTCATAGATTTCTACTCTTTACTAGTTCCTTCTTTCTCCTTACTTTGTATCTAGTTTCTTCTTCTTCTAGCTTTATGGGGTAGAGTATAATATCACTGATTTGAAACTTTTTTTCTTTTCTAATATAGGCATTGAAGTTATTTTCCTCTAAGCACTGATTCTTTATCCCTTAAATTTTGCTGTATTGTATTTTTACTATCATTCATTTAAAAATATTTACTAGCTTCGCCAGACATGGTTGTTTATGCCTGTAATCCTAGCACTTTGGGAAGCTGAGGTGGGTGCGTGGATTGCCTGAGCTCACAGGTTCAAGACCAGCCTGAGTAAGAGCAAGACCCCCATCTCTAAAAATAGCTGGGCGTTATGGTAGGCGCCTATAGTTCTAGCTACTAGGGAGGCTGAGGCAAGAAAATCACTTGAGCACAGAGTTTGAGGTTGCTGTGATGCCATGGTCCTCTCCTGAGGGTGACAAGTAAGACTCTGTCTCAAAAAATATATATTTACTAGTTTCTGTTATGATTATTTTTTAACCTATGGGTTATTTAGAAGTATGTTAAATAATTTCCAAATATTTGAGATGTTTTATTTTTTAGTTTAACTCTATTGTGGTCAGATTACATATTTTTGTGCTTTCATCCTTTTGAAATGTATTAAAATTTATGTTATAGCCCAGTGATATGTACTTTTAAAAATGTATATTCTGCTATTGAGTATAGTGTTCTGTACATGTCAATTATGTAAAATTGATTAAGTGTTGTTCAAATCATGTAGCCTACTGAGTTTTTGTCTCTTTTGTCCTATTAACTGATGAGAAAAGAATATTAAGATCTTTAGATGTGATTTGAATTTCTCTACTTTCCCCTCAGTCTTGTCTGTTTTGATACATGTATTTTGAAGCTATGTTTTAGGTGCTTATGTTGTGATTGTAGTGTCTGACCATTTGCCTTTTATCATGAAATATTTCTCTTTATCTGATGATACTCTTTTTTTAACATTTAATTTATTTGATAATATATAAACACTCCAGCTTTCCATGTATGCAATTTGAAACAATATCTGGCTGTGTCCTATATTTTTCCCTAGTCTGATTGTTTGCTATGAGTCAGACTTAAATCATTTAAATTTAACTTAATGTTTCATTTAGGTGTACACCATTTTGCCTCCCCCCTTTCTATTAATTTATCTATATTTTCTTCCTCTGTTTCTCCTTTCATATTTTTTAGGGTGTGTGAAGAGGATAAAAAATTTATTTCAATGTTCTGTTATGATTTTTCTGTTATTAGCTATATACTTAGTATTTCCTTTGGTGATTTCTATAGATTACAATATGCTTCCCTAACATATTACATTCAGTGTAGTCCCAATAACCTTTTTTCTTTGTAAATTAGTCAGTCTCAACAGTTCCTTTATAATAAAATAAAATCATCTTTTAGATGATTTCTTATTCAGTTTTTTTCTTGACTATGGGTCATATTTTCTTTTTATGTCTGGTAATTTGTATGGTTATCTTAAGTATTATGGATGATACTTTTTTTTTTTTTGCAGTTTTGACTGGGGCCAGGCTTGAACCCGCCACCCCTGGCATATGGGGCTGGTGCCCTACTCCTTGAGCCACAGGCACCACCCCAGATGATACATTTTAGATATGTGGATTTATTATCACTCTGTAAAGAATGTTGATTTTTCTTATCATCAGCATTTAATTGCACTTAGATACTTAGATAGGTTTGAAGTTTTTTCTTTCTTCTTTATGTATTTATTTTAAAGCTTGATTTTAGTCTTTGTTAGAGAAGGTCTGTAATATGCTTTTTCTAGAATATAGCCTTTGTAGCGTCTTATCTCAAGTCCAGGACGTTAATGACATCTTTCCATTCTATGCCAGAACTCAAATTTCTCGCAGCATTGTCCAATTTATTGTCAATCTATATAGTCAAGTATTGCTTACCAACTGAGATGTGTTCTAGGAAATATGGTACTAGGCAATCTCATCATTGTACAGACATCATAGGGTGGACTTCCACAAACCTAGATGGTATAGCTTAAACTATATGGTATAGCTCTTGCTTCTAGGCTACAAACCTGTACAGCATGTTACTATATTGAATACTGTAGACAATTATAACACTAGGTAAACATTTGTGTACCTAAACATAGAAAAGACATGCTAAAAATAGGGTATTATAGTCCTACAGGACCATGGTGGTTATGAGGTCCATGTTGACTGAAGCATTGTTATGCCATGCACCACTGTTTTCTGATTTTGCTTTCAACCTTGTAGCAGCTACTCTTTGGTAAGTCTTGCAATGAAAGAGAGAACAAACAGTGGAGAAAATCAACAAAGCTAAAAGTTGATTCTTTGAAAAATGTAAATAAAATTAATAATCCTTTTCAAGACAATCAACCTACAATGAAACCAAAATAAATTACTGATACAATAATGCTTTTTCTTTTTTAGCATTGAGGTTTCTTCTTTATTTGTTTGAGACCTAATAGCTTCAGACTATATATTTTTAGTTTTATAAGTTCTATTCTGAAAACGAATACATTTGACCTTGTTAATCATTTCCAACATTCTATTAAGAGCAACATCCTTCAGGAGAGATATATAAGCTTGGAGTTGGATTAGACTTTCACCTTGGAAAATATATTTAAATTCTCTGGATAGCACATCTTTGTTAAAAATATTCTAGATTCATGGCTTCATGACATGATTCCTACCAAGGACTCTCCTCAATTTCTTGACTTAAAGGGGATTTTGAGTGTTGGGAGTTTCTGAGCACTTGGTCAAACTGTTCCATTAGTATTTTCTGTAATCTCTGCCTCACCCTCATCTTAACATGAAATTTCTGAATCCTGATATCCCATGTGAATGTGGGGGATGCAGGGATCCTCTGGAATTCTTTTTCCTCAAGATTCTGTGTGAGGAAAAAAGGTTGAGGGTTTCTTCCCAGGTTTTGTGACACCAGAAAAGAAGTTGGGGGTCAGAGGTCTGATTCCCTAAACCCAGTTGACCTAGTTCAATTATTCAGCTGAGCTAGAAAATACAACCGAGGCAAGCAAAAGTGAGTGGAAACCAAAAATAAAACTGGAGCAGCACCAGCAGTGTGGATATAAAGCAAAAGTAATCTATACAAGTTTCAGGGTAACAAAGACAGATTTTATTTAGGAAGAACAAAGGGAAAGTTTAGAGCACTTCCAAAGAGAAATAGAATGGGTCCGTCTCCTGAAAGAGAATGCGTCCCTCTCTTGAAGGAGAAAAGGTTAGAGAGTAGACCTACAATGATTGTTTTGTTGTTTTTTTTTTTTTTTGAGACAGAGCCTCACTCTGTTACCCCAAGTAGTGTGCAGTGGTGTCATCAGAGCTCACTGCAGCCTGAAACTCCCAGGCTCAAGCAATCCTCCTGCCTCAGCCTCCCAAGTAACTGGAACTATAGGCACATGCCAGGACATCTGGCTAAGTGATCCATTTTTAGTAGAGACAGCCTCCCAGAGTGCTAGGATTACGGATGTGAGCTACTATACCCTGCCTAGAATGATATTTTTAAGTAATTAAGAAATGTCATAAATAATATTTTTGCAAGTACTTCTGACCACTTAAATAATATTAAATCTTTGAAATCAACAACATACCAAGCTTGATACAAAAAAGTACAAAATCTGAATAGTCTTATATCTGGTAAAGCAATTTAACTTCTAATTTAAAACTTTCCCATAAATAAAACTACAGGTATAGGCCCATAAAGACTTCATTTGTGAATTCTACCCAACACCTAAAGAAGAGATAATATCAGTCTTAACACACAAATTCTTTTCAGAGACTAGAGCAAGGTTTTTCAGCTTTGGTACTATTGACATTTCAACCAGATAATTCTTCTGTAGGGGCTGCCCTGGGCATTGTAGGAAGTTTAGCAGCATCCTCTTCCTCTACTCATCAGACGCCAGTTAGCAACCCAAAATTATGCCATTCAAAAACCACTGCAGACATTGCCATATGCCTCTGTGTCACAAAATTCTCTCCTCCTACCACACTTGAGAATCACTTGGACTAGAAGAAGAAAGAACTTCTCCCAACTTCTTTTGTGATGCCTAAACCAGGATTAGAAGAAAAGAAAATGACAGGCCAGTCTTCCTCATGAACATAAATACAAAAAAGGAAAATCCTTAACAAAATATTTGCAAAGTCCAGGAATATATAAAAGGCATAATACAGCTTGACTAAATAGGGTTTATCCCAGTCATGCAAAGTCGCCTTTACATTTGAAAGTCAATCAATGTAATTGGCCATATTAACATAATAAAAAGATTTTTTAAAAAGAAAAACTTCATCTCATACAAATGCAGAAAGTGCATTTGACATAACTCATTCAGTGCTCATTTATTATAGGAATAAAAAATGACCTCTCAGCAAACTAGAAATCTGATAGAGGATATCAACAAAAATACATCTCTTTAATGATGAACACTTTCGGGAGCAAGGTAAAGATGTCCACTCTTTCTGAATGTCTATTCAGCATTGTATGGGAGGGTCTAGCTAGTGGGATCAAGCATGAAAAATATTGAGAAGAAGGAAATAAAACTGTATTTATTCCCCTGTGCCATGATTATCTAATAAAAGAAAACCCCTAAGAAACCTTCAGAGTACTAGAATTATTAACTGAATTTAACACAATAGAAGAACACAAGTTAAATATATAAAAATAATTTTTATTAGTAACATTAATTAGCATATAAAAGAAGGCATTTATAGTAGTATCAAAACCATCAACTACTTAAGAATCAATTTAGCAAGAGAAGTAAAAAATCTCCACGTTAATAACCACAAAATGCTGCTCAAATTTAAGAAAACTTAAATAAATGGAAAGAAAGATGTGCTCTTGTATTTGAACACTTGCTGTTGTTGGTTAGGCATGGTGGCTCACTCTTATAATCCTAGCACTCTTGGAGGTGGTGGCAGGTGGATCACTTGAGCTCAGGAGTTCAGCTACTAGTCTGAGCAAGAGGGAGACCCTCATCTCTACTAAAAATAGAAAAACTGAGGCTGGAGAATCACTGAAGCCAAGGAGTTCAAGGTTGCTGTGAGCTAAGATGATGCCATGGCACTCTATTCAAAAAAATAAAAAATAAAAATAAATTGTTATAAATACCTTTTTTTTTTCCCAAATTGTACCTTAGACTTGGTGTAATTTCAGTCAAAGTACCAACATACTATTTTATAGAAGTTGGGAAACTTATTCTGAAATTGATAGTATATGGAAATTTGAAGGGCTGAGAACAGCAATGACAATCTTTTTATTCTGGAAGTATAAATTGAAGGACTTTTATGATACCTAATTTCAGATATGTAAATTAAACTTACATAATCAATATAAGTCGGTATTCACATTAAAATAGATAAATAGAGCAATGGAAAAAAGTAGATTCAGAAACAGATCCATGCACTCATATGCTCAACTGCTTTCTGACAATGGTACCAGGCAATTCAGTGGAAAAAAGAAAGTCTTTTGAACAAGTAATGCTTGGGTAGCCTAGATATTGATTGGAGGCAGGGGGAACAGGTGAACCTTATTTCACCTAACATTCTGGCCAATAATCAATTTGATCTTGAGGTGCTGGGGTGGTATGGGAGGGGCATCCATAGGGGCAACTTGGCATAGAATGGTAGAGCTTGTGCACAGTGGGGAGTTTATAGGTGTCAAGTGTTGGAGTTTGAGCAGAATGAAGAGGAGGATATCCAAGGAGAGGTTGGCCCTGCCCAGGTCTTGTTACCAAGAGTGATAAGGAAGGCTTTCTTACAGCCAGGGCAGCCCACTCAAGCATGAATAGAGAATTTGTAGGGGAGGAATAAGAATTTTTTCTCCAACCCCTATTGGTTCTTAGTTGGAATGGACCCATATAACAAAAGATGTATTAACAAAAGAAAGATGAACATAAATTTATTAACTTGTGTATTTCATACATACATGGGAGACACTCAGGGAATGAGTAGTTCTCTTTGAATTCCAGCTCATACATTTATAACATCCTCAACAAAAAATGGTAAAATTTGAGAGAACTGACAAGACAAAAGAAAAGGACTTTGAGTCTCTAAAGGCAAGTTTGGAGAAAGGCAAATAAGTTGCTGATAAAAGCTAGCTAGTAAAGCTTGTTAGTGTACATTCCTTTGGTATCATCTCCAGATGACAAGGGGCTAGAATTGTCTTTAGTGGTTAACCTTCTTTCTCCCTGGTTGGGGGTTAAGGGTAGGATACCTTTTGCCTCTGTGTATCTGTGTCCTGCTTTTAAGCAAACAGAGAGAGGGCAGAAAACTTTTCTACATTTGTTTCATTTTAATCCTCATCTCAACAATCCTTTACATTTGGGGGTGGCATATTCTGGTCTCCCATGTAGAAGAAGTGGGTTGGCAGAAGCAGGCCAGAGCAAATGTAGTATGAGAGCGGTGCACTGGCAAGGGATGAGTGGCCCTGGGGATGGAATATTTTTTTTAATGCAAAATGACTAAGTAATTATAGGAAAATGGCAGGCAATTCTTTTCTTTTCGCTGTTGGAGAAGAGTTATATTGGAGAATATATTGAAATTGGAGATAGTTGTGTAAATTCATGGTTTTAAATATATATACCTAGAGACAGAAATAAATACACACATTCTTTTGCCCTGTCCAAGGTAAGAACTTGGGAACCATGGCAGTCCAGTAGTTTTTTCTTTTCTTTTCTTTTTTGCCAGTAAAAGGTACCATGTGTCCTTGAAGAAATCACTGATTTCAGGGCTGGTTCAGAAATCAGACAATATACAAATTGTGTATTATGAAATGGCCAGCACCTGAATTAGGCCATTGGTATCTTTTTCACCACCCTAGATTTTATGTTCTTCTAAATTAAGAGCCTTTTCTTTTTCTTTCTTTTTTTTAAGAACTCATGCCAAAATTTGAGGATTTTACGTTTTTTTCTTTTGTCTTATACTTTCACGCCTTCTCTATTTTCCTCACACCACTAACAGCCCTTTCATTGCTGTTGTCCTCTCAGGATTTTCTAAAGGCATCTTAAAGAATCCCTGTTTCATAGGAAATAAACTTTTCATTCTCAACCTATTCACAAAAGAATGTTTTCTCCCACTGTACCATAACTCTGATTTTCAACCCTGGCTGGACATTAGAATCATGGAGCTTTAAAAAAGAGAGGAAGAGAGGAGGGCAAACAATGCCCACGGCCCGCCCCAGACGAGCTAATTCAATGTCTACAAGTAGGTGAGACTTAAGTCTATCACAAATTTCCCAGATTATTTAAATGTATAGTCAGGCTGTGAATCACTGCCTAAAATCGTCTTTTCTGAGAATAGTACTTCTAACAGAGGACGTTCTTTCTATCAGAAAGAGTGTAAGCATTTTTCTTGCAAACCACCTTCTTTATGTGAATCTAAATATACAAGGTCAGATAATTAAGTTCATGAACTCATCCTAGAAAAAGTGCAGGTGACTATCACTACAGTCACGTTCTAAGTACTCCCCCTAGGAAGTATGCCAGCGCCTAGTCCACCCCTCAGCCATCTGGAACTCTTTTTCTGGAATGGCCATCAAAGCTATTATTGTACAAGATCTGACAGTTAAGTTCATGAACTCATGCTAGATACCATGAACGTGCTACATACCTCATTGCTGAATATCACTATAGTCACCTTCAAAGTGATCTACTTGGCCATCTGGTAACCATGATGATATTCAGCAATGAGGGATGTACCACTTTTTCTAGAATGAGTTCACAGTTTGTCAGATCTACAATCCATCCTTTTCCAACCTTTTCTGTCCAGCATTACCTCACCAGAACTTTATTATCCTGCTCAAAGTTACTTTCTCCCCTACGCTTCCTACCATCATCTCTGTCTGATATTCCAATAGTCACATGGTTGCCATTGCTAAAGAGTTTTTGTCTGCCCTACTTCACTCCAGATGTTATCCAGACCTTGCTATCATCTATTTCATCCAAAAAGCCATCGATTCTGGTATCCTACTGTAATAATAGCTCAGCCTCTTCCTCTTCATTTTGTTCTTGTTCTCACATTTCCCACATACACTATATCAAAGAATGTTATTAAATATGTGTGCTTTGTTGTTTTATATTATTTTACCCTAAAGAGATACCTAAATCTTTTCTTTTCTCCTCATTTTTCTTAAAGCCTTTAAGTCCCTATTGCTTTACTTTCTTCTTGGATACACCCTGTACCGAATGGTTGACCTAAACTACTCCTTATTAACATGTTCATTTCCCATGACCGCCAGGCTGCTACACCATCCCACTAAAATTCAAACTCTAGATCAAGCTCTCACGCTGCTGTCTCTGCTTTTACTTCTGCACACCTGAGCCATGCTACAAACTTATGATTTCTAATTCTATCATGTCCTCAGCATTTTAGGGCAGGCCTTTCCTTATTGTTTCTAGTTTGAATGCCCTTAGACATACTCCACACATTCATCCTCAATGCTCACTTCTTTCACTAGAAGGTGTCTATGTCCCTCTTTACCAAGAAAATTGGAATTGTATAATACCATATACATCCTCAACTCTGTCAGCCTCACCACTCCTAAACTCAGTCAGCCAACTAGCAAAAAGCTACCGTTATTGATCAAGTTATTTTCTTGAAATATTTCTTCAGATATCCCATAAGTATCTCAAACTTTGTACATTTAATTTCCTGCATTCTCCCTCAAACCTCCTCTGTATTCTTACCCACCCAAAATTCTAGCAATCATTCTTGACTTCCTCCTCTCTTACTTTTCACATCAAGTTCTGCCAATTTTAAATTGTAAAAATTTTAAAATTGTGTCTTCCTTTCCATTCCTAAGGCCACTTCTCTATTTCATCTCTCACCAGAGCTGTCTCACGAGCTTCCCATTCATCCAGTTTCTTGCAGTTCATTTTCTAAATGATGCCAGGGTAATTTTTCAAAAATACAATTTGGATCATGTCTTTTTTCTCTGTACACCCCTTCAGTGACTCCACCTTGCCCACAAAATAAGTTTATGCTCCTTGAAATGGAAAGCAAAACCTTTCATGATCTGACCTGCCGCTTTCTCACCTGCTTCACCTTTGATTCTTCCTACCACATACTTAAAATTGATGCTATTAAACATCAAAACACTGTTATTAAACACTAAGCTGTTTAATTTGCTCAAAGTTAGTTGTGGGTATATTTGTTAATGCTGTTTTTCTTTCACCCATGACATCCTTCCATTTTTCCTTATCCCTTTTTCCCCCACTTTTCATCCAAGATTTAGTTTAAATGCTTCAGGAATCTCCCTTCTAAATATACATAGTAAGACAATTATGGTGCCCTGCCTGGGTGCTCTCTTAGCACCCTGTCTATTCCTAAATTGCTGCAATCAGCATATGGTATTAAAAATTCTGTTTCCACCACTTAAATCACTTTAAGAACAGGAACCAAGTCTTGCTCATGTTTGTATACCCTGTTCCCAGCATATGTAAGAAGTACTCGATAAATGTTTGTGTTTTCTTTTGCCCACCCAGCTCCATCGCACATATCAAGCCCATAAAGTAAATGCCTCAGTAAATATCTGATGAATATATAAATGAATGATTTATTGGGCAATTTATTGGGCAAGAATAAGGAAAGCAGAATTTGAGACAACTGAGGTTTCTCATGAGTGACTGAGAGGATGACGTTATCATTAAGAGTGACTGAGAATGGAAACAGATGGAGGAAGTAATTTGAAGATAAAGATTATGCATTGCTTTAGCATGAGGTGGCGTGGGAGACAGGACAAGACATCTTTTTACAGCATTTCATCAGATACTTAATCAGTTCCTAGAGGAATCTATTTAGAAATCATAATTGAAGATATACGGGTGTGACAAGGATCATCAAGAAAGTGCTAAGGGAGAAGAGAAGGACAGAGACAGAATCTTTTGTGATGTGTGCATTTAAGAGGAAGAAACAGGGTTCCCTGTAAAAGAATCTGAGTAGAAGCCTCCTTAAACAGAAACCAATCAGGATAATGGATTGTGAACTCCTAGGGAGAAAAGGTTTGGAGAAAGAAGGCAATTGTTGTGGGGTGGTCTAGTAATGAGCAAGATTGTTTAAAAGAGTAAGACCTTTTAACTTGTTCTTTAAAAAATATTTCCTGTAGATATATTAAAATTAGTTTTCTAATTTTAGAGAGGGGAAGGCAAGAGAGGGAAATGGTGAGAGTTTTTTATTTGCTTATTTTCAATTATAAAATGCATGCCTGTTGGAAGAAATTAAAATATTCAAAGGTATAGAAGTTAAAATATTAAAGTCTGCCTCAGCTGCCTTATTTCTACTTCTCTTTTCTAGTTTGGCATTTATTCATCTAGAACCTTAAAAATACTTTGTTATATTTTTGTTTTTCATAAAAATGAGATCACATTACATACGCTATTATTGCAAATTGCTTTTATTTTATTTTAATAGCATGTCATGAAGCTTCTCCACATCAGCATAAAGAACTATCTCATTCTTTTTAATGGCTAAATAATGTTTTTTTATGATGGATATATGCTATAATTTATTCACTCTCCTTGTAAGTGATATTTGCCTTCAGTTTTTCACTTGTACAAGTAATTCTGCAGTGCCCATCTTTGGACAAATACTTTCAGATTGTTGTTCATGTAATTCTATAGGATAAATTCTTAAAAGTAGAATTGTTGGGAAGGAGGTGCATTTTTATTTTGTGTTGATGAATAACCCACAAAAAGATAATACCAACTTACAGCTCCTCCAGCAGAGGATAGAGTGCTCTCGTCCCCACATCCTCACTGACACTGAGTATTATTATTCTTTCCCATTAAAGGGAAGAGTTTGGGGGTTTAGTTCTAGGTTTTTGTTTTTCATGGAAGATCTGATTTTATTTGAAATCCTAGGAAAGAATCCAATTAAGAGAAGGAGTTTATAAGTTATAAGAAAAACAAATTTGGGGCAGGCCACAGTCACAGAGGGCACAGGGCAAAATGGTATGAAGAATACAATAAAGGCATGATTTTCTTTTGAGACAGTAGGGGAGAGTAATAATAGGTAAATATGGAAATAAATATAAATGAAAGAAAAAATATTTTTGTATAGTTAGTTTTCTGTACTTAAGAAAAATTAGAAGCCAGGTCTCCAGTTGACATGGGGGATTACCAGGATGGGATTTTGAATAAAGGTCAGAAAAGCATGTGTAAAATGCTGTAAGAAGCAGGAAACAATCAGTATTGGGAACCATCAGCATTGACTAGTATTGGGAATTCTGCTGAGCTGAACATGAATGAATTCTGGGAAGTAATGGTTACATTAATTTTTCTATAAAGAACAAGCAGAGATGTAGTTGTTGAATTTGGCTGGGTTTGGAGCTTCTAGATTAAGGTAAATTGTATATAACATTCACAGTGAGGTATTTTTATTCTCACTATTTTCCTGTCCCATGAATAGAAACATTATGACCTAAGATATATATCTACTGGTGGGTCTGTACCAGGAAATGATCTCTGTGTTCTGATAAAATTTTTTTTAAAAAAAAGAAAAAAGGAGAGAATAAAAATATAATACATTTCCTTATGCCCATGTAAATATAATAGTTTTTATATCATTTTAAGCATAAAACCACTTACTTTTTTAGTTTTTATTAATAAATAATGATATGAGCAAAAACTACTAAAAAGTATAATCAGCGCCAATCAATGATATTTACATAAGCTTATATAATTTGAATCCTAGTCATGGGCCACCTGGAATAAGTAATCAGCTTAGTAATACTCCCTTCAACTTCTTCTTATTTAGAGATACCTTCTGCTTCTAGGGCGTTTAAACATCTTAATTTTTATGATCTTACTTTTTGAGTAGCTGCCTCTACCTGTTTCTCAGTCTTCCTTTTCTTAACTTTAATTTGTACATTGTTTATGGGCCTGAGGAAGACAAAACCAAAGTGTTAGGCATTTGTGAACTTAAATTAGAAGGAGTTGGCTAGTGGAATGGTGAGAGAGATAACACATCCTCAGGGTATTTCTGCCTAAAATAACAGAATGTTGTAAGAGGAAATGTGCTAATGGTGGGAGCACAACTTATTAGAAAGAAAAAAAAAAGTATGTGTTCATTTTCATTAAAAGGCCTTTTATTCCATGTTTGCCTTGTTGACTTTTCAATGAAATTATGTAAGAACAGAGTCCTTACATAATGGAGACATGTGCTATGGCCCTATTCCCTACATACTCTGGGTACGTAATAAATACTCTAACAATTGAAATGAGAAACATGAATGCATTTTGAGGTACACTGGTGATATTTTAATCCCCAGTGTTCATTTTTAGTACTTGGAAAACATCTTGGATATGCAAGTCTTGTTTTAGCATACTTTTTATTTCTACAGATATTCTGATTCTTAGTCATACTCTGGGGCTTTATTAGCTGTTTCATCAGTTTGAGTCTTATTTCCACCACTCCAAATGTAAGCTTTTTGAGGATAAAGACCATTTCTTCTCCAAAATTGTGGCAGGACACAAAATAGACCTTGAGTAAATTATTTAAATTATACTGCAATTAAAACAATAGGAAAAAGAAAGTTCTTACTGTCACAAATTGCATTTCAACACATGCTGAATTTAAATATTTTTGTATGAGTTGTATCCTCTTCTGTGCTTTCTATGGTTCATTCTTGTTTGTTCTTTTAGTTTATTAAAGTCAAAATGTGATAGCTGTCTGCTTGGAACATCACCATCCATTAAAAAGTTCCAAGACTCCGTGAACAGTGGAGAGAATAAGAAGGAGAAGACAGCTGGCTTGCTGTCCCATGTGGAAGATGATGCCCTATGGATGTGTCAAAAGAAAGATACATATAGATCCCCAAAAGGTAAGTTAAGCGTCTGTAGTAGCAAAATGAGAAGGTGTTGGTTATTGGCAGCTTCTAGCCACTGAATTTCAAATGATTTCTGAAAGGTATAAGTGGCACGGCTCGGCGCCTGTGGCTCAAGTGGCTAAGGTTGCCAGCCACATACACCTAAGTTGGTGGGTTGGAATCCAGCCGTGGCCCGCCAAACAACAATGATGGCTGCAACCAAAAAATGGCCGGGCGTTGTGGTGGACGCCTGTGGTCCCAGCAACTTGGGAGGCGGAGGCAGGAGACTGGCTTGAGCCCAGGAGTTGGAGATTGCTGTGAGCTATGCCATGGCACTCTACCCAGGGGGACAGCTTGAGGCTCTGTCTCAAAAAAAAAAAAAAAGAAAAAGAAAGGTATAAGCGGCAGCACCCAGAGATGAGACCTGAGGGGAGATCTTCAGACCAGGTTTATTGAAAGCAATGGTGACCACCTGGGCAGTGCAAAGAGGAAATGCCCAGGGGCAGTTAGAGATCCCTTTTAAATAGGGCCTCTGTAGCAGGTGGGCAAATTCCACAGCTTGCCCTCACGGTTATCTTGAGTTAGGGTCCTCTGACTTGACTTTCAGAAGCAGTGGCTAACTAAGTCTTTTGTGTTCTTTGTCTTAGGAGGAGAGGAAGAGGGGGAGCAGGAGGAGAGGAAGGGTTCATGTGGGGCCACATTAGGCCCCCCAGAAATTTTCTAACAGGACTTAGGAACAGATTTAAATGTTAAAAGCTGACGTGTAACTGCTAGGTCATAGGTAAGCACATGTGCTAGATTAGTGGATCGCATCTTCATTTTTCTTAGAATACCAGTATGAGAAACTGCATCCAACTTACATATCTTTTTGCAAGCAGCAAACTTTTTTTTTTCTTGAGACAGAGCCTCTAGCTGTCCCCCTGGGTAGGGTGCCATGGCATCACAGCTCACAGCAACCTTAACTCCTAGGCTCAAGCGAGTCTCCTGCCTCAGTCTCCCAAGTAGCTGGGACCACAGGCCCCCACCACAATGCCTGGCTTTTTTTTTTTTTTTTTGGTTGCAGCCATCGTTGTTGTTTGGCAGGCCTGGGCTGGATTCGAACCCACCACCTTAGGTGTACATGGCTGGCGCCTTAGCCACTTGAGCCACAGGTGCCGAGCCTAGCAGCAAACTTGTAAGAATTATTTAGCAGCAAGTATGGTCATAGAGAAGAAATAATGTTCAAAGTGAGAAAAAGAGCAAGCAATTGAACATAAATCTCTTCTGGAAAACTCAACCCTTCCAACTACAGTTAATCCTCAGTTGACTGAAGACATAGGGAATTCTGCAAGAGAGATCATGGACAACTCCACATTGTGGCAAAAACAAAACCTCCCAAGTCTAAAGTATATATTGCACAGTGGTTTTATAACTGTCAGTAATACGTCCTATTATATAAATGGTAGATTTTCAAAAGAAATGAAATAACCATATGAAATGTTGAATGAAATAAATTCAGTTGTGTTTCCTAGTTGTTCCTGGAGTGGCTTTTGGCTTATTCTACCCAATCATCCTTGAAGGAGTTACTGTAGATGAGGATGGAGCAAGTCTAAGATTCATTGTATAGAAAAGATATATAGGAAACAAAGACCAAAAGGTCGGTGAGCACTCTCCTGCTCACACCTCTTTCCCACATACCTTTGTTTCCTGCTTGCAATCAGTAACCTGATTTCCTTCTTACTTACCTTCTTCATCTGGTGTTAAGCAATCAACTTTTCATAATCTCTCTGGCCATTCTCACATTTGTTTATGTGAAAATTGGGCAATGCTTTATGAGCAGATCTTGCAAGTATACCCCTCCCTGCCCTTCTAGCTCTGTCATGCTTTTTGGTTTTGATTATGAATCATCTAGAAGTTGTTTAATTCTCTCCCAGGTAATTGAAAGATGATAATTAGTCCAGATTTCAGAAGGTCGACAATCCACAGTTTGAAACAAAAGCAAAGGTACATTTTGTTTGACATAAGGCAGAAGTTTATGCAGACCTTCATTGCATTGTGACAGCTTAGAGGCTGCTTTTTAGACATTGTCACCAATAACAAAATGAAATTGAGGAGACTTCGTATGTGAGACTTCCTAACTTTCTCTCTTAGTAGTCTATCAGAGATGAGAAACTCTTACTTCAGCTTCTTCTATTTTTAATCATTGCACTTTGTAGAGTGAAGAACCAGTCCAAATTGGCATGGTGGTTACACCACAAGGCTTAACATAGTCTTCTGTTGTCTTGTCAACAAATTTGTGTTGTGTGTCAGCACTAAGATAAAATGGCAAAATAAGAAGAATAAAGTGTAATAGCAAAAGGACAAATAACTTGTGTTATTGGTTAAGACCATAGCAACATTAGAAAGCAGCGATTGAAAAAGGCACTTTGAGAAAGGTATCATCAGACCAGCCCTTTCTGTGGTGGAGGTTAATCTCTCCTGGGCCCAGCTATAGAAGCCGGAAGCCTGGAACGGGCTTGTGTCCAAAAAAAATCAATTTCTAATTTGAAACAAAATCATTTTTGACTAACAGGGGTTCAGAACCCATTACTTTTTGCTGTATAGTCTGCTGACATTTCAGCACTTTCTGTTGTGCACAATGAATCCTAATAGTCATTTTATAATGTTGCTATCCCAATCAATTTAACCAAGAGAAAGCTGTTACAATTCTGCAAAGTTTTCAGGAATAGTTTTCACTCATGGTTTTATTTTTTTCATTAGCTTACCCACTCTGCACCCTCCCCTTTTGAGGGAGGTTGTAGTGTTGCAGTAGAAAAAGAAACTTTTTCATCATTTAAAAGAATTCTTATTTCAAGGTATTCATAGGAACCTAGAGCTTTTCTCTTCTACTCATGAAAAAGGCTGTCTTGTATTTTTCTGTTCTTTTATTCTAATAAAGAGTTATTAGCAAAATTATAATCTACCTGATCACTGAAAGAGCTGAAGTGGCCCCTTTGACCATTCTGCCCATTGCCAAGCTGTTGTATGCAGATTACAGCAGAGGGCAAGGTTATTGCATTGGCATTTGCTGTGGCACCCAACCAACTGGGAGAGATAAGCTTTGCAAGACGTGCTGCAGAGGCTTTGGAAACCCTGTTTATCGTAAGGCCAGTGACCTAGCACTAATTACCTAAGTTACACTGCTTGGTTTAGTGCTTCCTTAATTGCTTTCCGTCTTCAGTGTGTCTGAATTTTTTAATATACTTTTCTTCTGCTTTATATCCTTTGTTTGTTTTGTTACCCTTTAATCATTAAGTACGACACAGGACATTTACTACAGGATCATTAATCTTTATTACCATTCTCTTACTCCTTTCTCTCTCCTGTTCACCTCACCATTCTGCCAACTTCGTTCATTGATGCTAAACGTGTAAAAAAGAAAAGCCCAGTGATAGCAAAAATATGTACAATATTCTCAGAATTATGCTTAAAATATTGTCATTCATCAGTGCTTGAGATTTTATGTTGGTTGCTTTTATTGAGCTGTGTGGAACAGGGAGAGATTACTTAGGAAATTCTAAACTTGAGTCAAGAACTTTGAAAAGGGCAGTGCCCATAGCTCAGTGGTTAGGGCGCTGGCCACATACACCTGGGCTGGCAGGTTTGAACCCAGGCTGGTGGGTTTGAAGCCAGCCTGGGCCAGCTAAAACATTAATGACAACTGCAACAAGAACAAATAGCTGGGCGTTGTAGCAGGCACCTATAGTCCCAGCCACTTGGGAGGCTGAAGCAAGAGAATCGCTTAAGCCTAAGAGTTAGGTTGCTGTGAGCTATGACACTTCGGCACTCTACCCAGGGCAACAGCTTGAGACTCTATCTCAAAAAAAAGAACTTTGGGCAGCACCTGTGGCTCAAAAGAGTAGGGCGCCAGTCCCATATGCCGGAGGTGGTGGGTTCAAACCCAGCCCTGTCCAAAAATTGCAAAAAAAAAAAAAAGACCTTTGAAAAGGCATAAATCTGGAAGCACCCAGTCTCCATTCCTCCTTTTTCTCTCAGGCAGCTGCACTCCATTTTCTCCCAGCTTGCCTAGAACCTCCCCTTCCTGAGTAATTGCTGTCATAACAGCCCTTAAAGCCAAGGGCACATTTTTTTTTCTTGTTATGCTGGTGGGGGAGCAGAGGCTGGAGGCCCCTGAGCATACTGTGTTTTTGAACTGAAATGTTAAACCTTAAGGCTTGGCAGTGCCCGTTCCTGTGAAACCCGACTTTGGCCGCCCCGAGGCCCCTTACTACAGTCAGAGCTGTTTCGCATCTGTTCCTCTCATGGATCTCCACACTCCCTTAAACCCTAAGAGAAACTGAACCTAGAGGAATTTGGATTTATCTGATGGTACTGACCTTGCCCTTCATTTTTTCCTTGGGATTTTTAGGTTAGATAATCTTTTCCATGTATAGCAATTGCTTCTAGTTGAGGTATCCTAGTGACTACAGTTTGTTTTTACTGGAAACGGTAACTGAAATGAAGAATAATCTCTGAAGCTCCTACTTGTTTCTCTGAGTGAGCCTGTACTTGCAGTGATGTGAGTGCTCTTCGCAGCCCAAGGTGGATTAAAATAGGTGACGTGACTAAAGAAATAAACAAGTTGGAGATTCAAAGTACAGACCCCATTTCTGTCTTTTCTCTTATTTATGTTTATTATTGCCACATCATTATCATCATGTATTCATTCAAAAAAAAAAAAGTACCACAAGATACTACTTCATATAAACATAGTCTGAGCTAAAAATATGCTAAAAGTTGATGCCTTTATTAACAGCATACAGAACAGAAGCATAGTGGAGGGCTATGGATAAACCCAGACATATAGAATGAATTTTCCCGTCCAGTCCACTGAAAGGAATTACAGTGCAAAAGACTAGCATTAGCAGTTGAAGTTGCCATACATGGAGTATTAAACCAGAGAGTCTCCATTTCCCATCCTCTGTAATGGAAAGAAATATTTCAAAATACTATATAATTTACGTATTTATTATGTATGATACGTTTTGTGTCTTCTGCCTCTCAAATGTGCATCCATATCTTCACTGTTGTATCTCCATGTCACAGAATATTGTTAACACATGGTAGGTATTTGTTATATATATGTTGCATGAATTAACATCACATTATTGATTTTTCTTTCTATGCTCTTACCCCATTTTCCCCAAATAAAGACCTAATCAGTTAGACCTTTTGACCTCAGTGCCTGCAGTGACTTAGTAATTTTAACAAAATATATGCTTGTCCCTTAAGTCCTTACGGTGATTAATTGGTAATGTCAAAGAGAAATCAGGAGAGTGGAATCTTAAAAGCAGCATGGCCTTAGGAGTCAAGAAAACTGAGGTTTTCTTTTTACATTTCCTTTTATGTTAATTGAGGTTTAATAAAATTGCACAGGTCTTAAATGTACAGTTTTTTAAATTTTTTTTATTAAATCATAGCTGTGTACATTAATGCATCCATGGGGTACAATGTGCTGGTTTTATATACAATTTGAAATATTTTCATCAAACCAGTTAACATAGTCTTCATGGCATTTTCTTAGTTATTGTGTTAAGACATTTATATTCTACATTTAGTAAATTTCACACTAAGATTTGTAAGACTAATTGTGATTTGTAAGATTAATTTAATTGTAAGATTAAAATTTTGACAATTCTATACACCTGTGTAACTACCACCCTAATTAAGATACAGTACATTTCCATTTTCAATAAAAGTTCCCTCATACCCTTCACTACTCGTTCCCACTCCCACCCTACCGACCCCCACTCTCTAGGATTTCTCTTTGGTTTGTGATGAGTGTCTTCTTACTCTCTCTTCACATGGCTTTTTCTGTGTATTCATCCCTGATGTGTCTCCCTTTTCTTATAAGTACAACAGTCATATTTGGTTTGACCCACCCATGTGACCTCATTTAATCTTGATTACCTCTTTAAAAGCCCTATTTTCAAATATGTAGTATAATTACATTACAAAGTAGCAGAGGTTAGAACTTCAGTGTATGAATTTGAGGGGGACACAATTAAGTCCATAACAATTACTTTCTTTCCAATTTTTATCTAATTTCTTTTTTATCTTATTGGACTATCTATGGGTTCTATCAAAATGTGGAATAAAATGATAACAGTGTGCTTTCATGCCTCGCCCCCAATCTTGCTTTTACCATTACATATGATTTTGCTGGAGGTTTTTTATAAATGCCCTTCATCAGGTTGGGGAACTTTGCTCCTAGTTTGCTAAGAGTTTTTGTTGGAAATGGGTGTTGAATTTCATCAAATCTTTTTTCTAAAATTATTTGATCATGTTATGTTTTTTATTCTTTATTTTGTTATTTGATGATTACACTGATTGGGAGATACTGGGGTATATATCTTTTTTGTAATGACCTTGTCAGGCTTTGATAGCGGGGTTATGCTAGTGTCATAAAGGAATCAGAGGATGTCAGCAAAAGTGATGTGCTAGTTATCTCTAGGGGCTCATCTCTCTCCAGAAACAATGAAAAATCTTTCAAAAACTTTCAGAAACTACTTCATCAGAACTCTGGAAGATAGTGACAGATTTACAGAAACAAAACAAATGTTTAACCAACAGAAAGGCTATTGAAACAGGGTAGGGGAACTTTGTAGCATTTTACCTTAGCCTTGTCCCACCTGCTTCTCAGAGTAGAACCCGTCTTGAAGATGGCAGCCTGAGTTCCAGCCAGGTGTGAGTACCTGGTCTCAGAGGATGCAGAGCAGACCCTTTTCTCAAGGAATTGTCGGTTTTGACCTCTCTATGAATTATCTAAAGGACTGACACAAGGAGCCTGCCTTTATTTGCCTAACTTTTAACTCTATCAGGGCAGACAAGCAACTACATGGAGGACATTCCTGGAAAACACTGAAAGTCAAATGAATGTACCACTGGCACCTGGGCTAAAAAAACAACAGTGAGGCAAATAATAGATTCAACAACGGACAAAAAATTAGATAACATAGATGAATTGTTCAAATTCCTAGAAACAGACACACTGCCAAAACTGGCTCAAGAATAAATATAAAACCTAAATATGCATATTCCAAGAGACTGAATCAGTAATCAAAAACCTCCCAACAAAGACACACCCAGGACCAGATGGCGTCACTGATCAACTCTACCAAATATGTAAGGAAGAATTAACACAAATTCTTCTCAGATGCATCCAAAATATAGAAGAGGAGAGAATATGTCCTAACTCATTTTAAGAGCCAGCCCTGATACCAAACCTAGCAATAGACATCACAAGAAAACTATGGACCAATATTCCATGTGAATATGGTTGAAAATATCCTCAACAAAATACTAGCAAGCCAAATGCAGCAGCATATTATAAGGATTATACATCATGACCAAGTAGGATGTAGCCCAGGAGTAAAAGGTGGTTCAACATACAAACCTCAATCAATGCAATACACATTAAAAGAATAAAGGGGAAACCACATGATCATCTCAATAGACTCAGAAAAATCTTTTGACATAATCCAGCTTCCTCAACATGATAAGGGAATCCACATAAACCTATAGCTAACACACTCAATTATGAAAGACTGAAAGTTTTTCCTCTAAGGTAAACTTAAAGGAAACTACTTTCACCATTTCTGTTCAACTTTGTACTAGAAGTTCTAACCAGAGAAATAAGCAAATGGGAAAAGAAATTAAACTATCAGCATTAGCAGATGACATGATGTTATATATAGAAAACCCAAGATAATGCATAAAAACTATTAGAGCTAATAAATGAATTTAGAAAAGTTGTAGGACAGAATTCAGTATATTACAAAAAAAATCATTGTATTCCTATGTACTAGTAATGAAGTATATGAAAATAAAATTAAGAAAATAATTCCGTAGTATTCATATATAATGTTTTGCATTTCTGTGATACCATTTGGAATGTCGCCATTTCACTTCTGGTTGAACTTATTTGGGTCCTTTCTCTTCTATTCTTGGTTAATCTACTTAGTGGTCTGTCGATTTTGTTTATCCTTTTAAAGAGCCAAATCTTTGTTTGTTCATCTTTTGTATTATTTTTTGATTTTCCATTTCATTTCATTCCACTCTGACCTTTGTTATTTTTTTTCCTCTGCTGGCTTTGGGTTTGCTTTGCTTTTTGTTTTCTAGTTCCTTGAGATGTGGCGTTAGGTTGTTAATTTATAGTCTTTCTTGTTTTCTGATGTAAACATTTAAAGCTATGAATTTTTCCCCAGGAATGTTTTTGCTGAGTCTTTCAGATTTTGATAGCTCGTGTTCACTTTGTCATCCACTCATAATAGCATCAAAATAATAAAATATCTAGGAATGAATTTAACCAAGGGTACAAGATTTGTGCTCTGAAAAGTATAAAACATTACTAAAAGAAATTAAAGAAGACCCAAATAAATAAAGTGACATTCTGTGTTTATGGATTTGAAGATTTAACAGTCTTATTATTGTTAAGAGGGCAGTACTCTCCAGAGTAATCTATAAATTCAAACCCTATCAAAATCCCAGGGTCGAATGGGTCAAAATGACATTTTTTGCCAATCCTAATATTCACACAGAATTGCAAAGGTCCCTGAATAGCCAACACAATCTTAAAGAAAGGAGCAAAGAGGATTCATACTTTATAAGTTTGAAACTTACTACAAAGCTACAGTGTGGGACTAGCATAAGGATAAATATGTAGCTTGTTTAAATAGAATTGAGCATCCAGTAAATAAACCTATACATCTCTGGCCTATTGATTTTCAGCAGAGGTATCTTTAATGGAGAAAGAATAGTCTTTTAGTCTTTTCAGCAAATGGTGGTGGGAATAACTGGCTACCTCACATACCAAAAAAAAAAAGAGAGAGAGAGAGAGAGATGGTGGTGAATCTTTATCTCATGCTTTATGTAGAAATTAACTAAAAATTAATTAGAAGCCTAAATAAAGGAGCTTAGATTATAAAACTCGTAGGAGAAAATGTCAGTAGAAAACTTCTTGATTTATGTGGGTTAGGCAATGGTTTCTTAGATATGACACCAAAAACACAAACAACCAAAGGAAAAAATACGGAGAAATTGGACTTCACGAAAGTAAAACATTTGCATCAAAAAGCACTATCAAATCAATGGAAAGACAACCATTGAATGGAATAAAATATTTGCAAATCATGTCTTATATGGGTCCAGTATAGAATATATAAAGAACTCTTACAACCTGACAACAAAGAGACAACCCAATTAAAAATTGGGCCAAAAACTTGAATAGACATTTCTCCAATCTTTAAGAAAATTCAAGTCAAAACTACAGTGAGACATCACTTCACACCCACTAGGATTGTTATAGTTTTAGTTACAAATGGAAAATAGGTTGGCTGCAATGGCTTGTGCCTGTAATCTCCCAGCAATCCAGGAGGCTGAGGTGGAGTATTTTAGGCAAGGAGTTCAAAACTAACCTAGGCAGCATAGCAAGGTCCCATCCCTAAAAAAGTAAAAAAGAAATTAGCCAGGCATGGTGGCACATGCCTGTAATTCCAGTTACTCCAGAGGCTGTGGTGGGAATGTTATTTAAGCCCAGGAGTTCAAGGCTGCAGTGAAATGTGATCACCATGCCTCTACACGCTAGCCCTGATGACAGAGCAAGATCTATCTCTTAAAAAAAGAAAAATAAATGTTGGGGAGGATGTGGAGAAATTAGAATCCTTACCTATTGCTGGTAGGAATTTAAAACAGTGCAGACGCTATGGAAAACAGTTTGTTGACTTCTCAGTAAGTTAAACATAGAATTACCATATAACCCATCAATTCCACTCATATTTTTTAGATATATACCCAAATAATTGACAACCATTGTTTAAACAAAGTCTTATACACAAACATTCATAGCAGCTTTATTCACAATGGCCAAACGGTATAAACAACTCAAATATTCATCAGCAGAGGAATGGATAAATAAAATGTGGTTTTAGTAAATAGATGGAATATTTATTCAGCCATAAAAAGGGATGCATTGCTGATACATGCTACAATATGAATGAACCTCGAAAACATTATGCTAAGTTAAAGAAGCCAAACACAAAAGGCCATATGTTTTATGATTCCATTTATCTGAAATATCCAGAATAAGCAAATCGGAACAGTGAGAAAGTAGATTAGTTGTTGCGAAGGGTGAGGGGGAGTTAGGAGAAAATAGAGAATGACTCTAATTGGTGTAGAATTTCCATAGGGAGGGATGAAAAGTTCTAGAACTAGATAATGTGATGGTTATACAACATTCGCGCACACCGAATGCTACTGAATTAATAAACTTCTAAAATGGTAAATGTTTATTTTAGCACAACTTTATAAGAATTAAGAAGAATTTCTTTGTCCTTCGTTTTCAGAAAGAGTTTAACATTGGTGGTATTATTTCTTCCTTAAATGTTTCATAAAATTCATGGTTTTAACTTCGGCCTGGAGTTGTTGTTAATGTTGATGGTAATGGTGTGTTTGTATAGATTTTCTTATTTTGGATTTTGTTTTCTGTGCAAAAGTTATAAAATACAAATTCCTTTTATTTAATTGATGTAGGATATTCAGATTTGCTGTTTCTACTTGTATTTTGGTAAGTTTTGTTTTTCATGGAACTTGTTCATTTCATGTAAGGTATTGAACTTATTGACATAAATAAGTAATTTTCTATTTTTAAATTGCCTTAGCATCTGCGGTGGCATCCCTCTTCTATTCTTGATATTGGTAATTTGTGATTTTCTCACTTGACCAGTTTTACTACGGGGTTATCAATTTTGCTATTATTACTTTTGCCTTTTGTTGATTTTTCATGTGTTTGTTTTCTATTCCATTTATTTCTGTTCTTATTTTTTTTTATCATTTCCTTTGTATTAATTTGGCTTTAGTTAAGATAGAATTTATAATTGGGTTTAATGTGCTCTTTTTTTTTTTTTCTAGCTTCAGCTAAGCGCATTCATTTTAAAAACGTGTAACCCCTTCCCAAATCAAGAAATAAAACCTGGCAACTGCTCCCCAGACACTTCACCAATATCCATCCCCAATCACAACTCCTCACCTCCAGGAGCCAGCCACTCTTCCGATAATTATTTCCTTTCTATTCCTTACAATTCTAACATTTATGCATTTGGCTAAAGTATGATTTAGTTTTGCTACTTTTGAATTTTATGAAAATAGAAATATACTACATGTATTCTTTTTGAGACCTTTCTCAGCATTACGTCTGTGAGATTGATCTATGCTTATGATTTACGTAGCTGCAGTTTTTCTTTGCTCTCCAGTGTATGCCTTTAAGGCAGTTTATACATCCTGCTATTGATGGACATTGGAGTATTTCTGGTTTGGGGCTAGAAGGAGGATGCTTCTCTGGTAGAGGCTGTCCAAACACACTCGTTCCTTCTTCCTAGGTATGTAGCTAGATTATCCCCTATCCCCTGTAATTATGTGTGGTCAGGTAGAAAAACAGTGGACACTATATCTGTACTCTTCTATACCTTTCCTCCCCCTTGCTGACCTGCTATGGCAGGGTCCAGAAATAATTTCCTACAAAGGGTCAGATGGTAAATACGTTAGGTTTTGTGAGCCATGCAGCTCTTGTCACAGCTATTCAACTTTTATGCAACTGTTGTAGCATGAAAGCAGCCACAGACACTACGTGAACAAATGGACGTGGCTGTGCCTGAATTGAAAACTTTACTTACAAAAACAGGCAGAAGGCCAGATTTGTTCAGTGGACAAAGTTTGCTGATGCCACATGTTATTGCAATGCCCAATGTGATGTTGGAAGGCGCACGAAGATGGCAGAGCCATCATTCATTGGAACAGAACTACTGCCAACCTGAACTGCACCGGACTGTTATAGGAGAAAGAGAAACTTTTGTTCCTTAGGCCATTTATTTGTTTATTTATTTTATTTTTGGGGGGACAGGGTGTCATTGGGTTGGCTGGGCTAGAGTGCAATGTTATCCTCATAGCTCAGTGCAACCTCAAACTCCTGAGCTCAAGCTGTCCTCCTGCCTCAGCCTAGAACGGCAGATACAACCACCATGCATGGCTAATTTTTCTGCTTTTTATAGAGACAGGGACTCACCATGGTGTTCAGCCTGGTCTTGAACTCTTGGCTTCTAGCAATGCTCCTTACTTGGCCACCCAAAGTACTAGGATTGCAGATGTGAGCCACCACACCAACCAAGCCACTGATTTTTTTTCTCCTGTCCACTTATAACCATAGCTTACCCTACCCTGACTGAATACAGGGTACTTATTTATATAAATATATTCATATATATTGCTATGTATAATCATACACATTTATGCATGACATTGATTAGCCTAATTGGTAATATTCTTACCAGCACTTTTATTTTTTAGACACATATATTGTTATTGCATCTGTGTGTAAATATGTGAGGATATATAGTTCCATAAATATGCATAATTGCATGTAATTGCTGGTATATTTAGTATTAAATAAAAGCTTAAAGAAGGAGCAAATATAATTAAAAGCTGACACGACTATAGCTTTCTGCAAACTTAATAAGGAAGAGAGCTTAGAGAATTAAGAACAAGGAATACTTAAGCTTGACCTGTGCTCTAGAGCAGTGTTTTTCAACCTTTTTAACCTCATAACACATTTGAACCTGTAGGTGAGCTTCCACATCACTTAAATTATGTTGATCAAAAAAAAAAATGTATATATACTTACTATGTTTTGAACTAATTTTGAAAATAATTTAATTAATGATCCTTAAAAATGTTCATGGCATGCAGTTGAAAATCACTGCTTTGTTTTTTCTATTTTTTTTAAACAGAAAAAAATCCATACTGTGAATGGATTAACAAATTTTGTGGGAAAATCACTGCTTTGGAGGAAACATTCTTGCCCTTTCTGGGGTCCCCTACCCTCTTAGAATTTGGCAGAAGCTACAGTCCCTTTCCTCCAGAAAAATGAATAAGCATACATTGTTGTGCCTTCAATTACAAGGGATTCACACATTCCTGAAGTGCAAGGGTTATAAAAGTCCCTGAACCTGCTGTTAAAATTCTATCCTTAAATTGTCCCCATCAAATGTCAGTTGTCACAGCCAAATTTTTGAGAGAAGTTTGAAAACAGAAAAATAAAACTAACATTTAGGACTTTCGTGGTAGCAACTAAAAGGTTACTTATGTTCTGTCACTACCAGGCATGTCTTCTTTCCTTTCCCCTCACCCATCAGTCCCTTACAGTTGTTTCTACTCCTGTTTATCCATCTTAAGTTCCTTTTACGTCACCCAGGATTCTACCCAGACCATGATATTGGTACTGAACTGCTTTACCTGCCTCGGGTCTGTCTTTCCACTTTAGTCTAAATTCCGCTGCAAGATTAATCTCTCTAAAGACCAATTTTGGGATTTGTATTGTTGTTGTTAACTGTTTTGTTTATTTTTGAGGCCATGTAACATAATGGTTACAAGTTTGCAGTACAGACTTAAACAGATCTTGATCGCATTCAAACCCACCTCTGCTCTTACTAGCTGTGTGACATTGGTCATGCTGCTTGACCTTTTCACAGTGTCTACTTCCTTATCTACAAAATGAGGACAATAATATAATTTAAAGACTGTTGTAAGGATTAATGAGATAATGCATGTGAAGTGATCTAAAGTGATTAGCCAGGTACAAGGACATAGTGATGTTCAATAAATATTTCCTGACTAAATGAAATCTTTAGCCTTGAAGTTTTCGGTTTAATGTGTTTGATAATGCCAATCTCTCTGTCACACATTCCATGCTCTCCATTCCTATCAAAATTTCACCTCCTACATCACATCATCCCTCATCCTGTAGCTAAATGTGATCCTCCCCACTTCTTAATTCACAGACTTTTCATGCTGCTTATTATAGCAGCAGAGCGTAATGGCAGAAATTGGGGGATTATCCAGACACGGATACTGGCTCCATTGCCTACTAGCTTTGTGACCTTGGGCAGGTCACATGAGTTCTCTGTGGTTTACTTATTTATTTTGGTTTATTTTTCTACTATAAATTTGTTCTAAAAATATTATCAATGAGTAAGAGTTTTTCTGAGGATAAAAATAATTTCTAAAAAAGATAAAACCATAGAAATAGAGCTAGAGGGGGCTAGGTCCAGACCTAGGTAAGGAATAGGTATTTCCTACAAATGAGCATCAGGGAACTTTCTAGAGTAGCAAAACATTCTAAAACTAGATTGTAAAAATAAATATGTAAATCCCATAAAATTTTTTCATAAAAACCAGCTTGCGGCCATGCTTTTATAGCTGTATAATTTGACTTCTATTTATCAAACTGTACAGTTGAAATGAGTAAATTTTATAGTATTCAAATTATGTCTCAATAATAAGGCTTTGAAAAGAAAACATTACTCACAGGGTGGACATAAAGTTTGTCCATCCTGTGTATGAAAAAGGGTTAATCAGTGTCTGGCACATGGTAAGCACACTATCACTTGGTGTTATACTGCCTTGTGTTATTTATGTTTGCTTTTTTTATTAATGGAGTTGTTAGGGGTGTCTCATTTCTTTACTCTCACTTTCCTTCCCTCCTCATAAACTAAACCTGAGCTTAATCCTGGCGCTGGCCCTTCTCTGTCATTAAGTACTCAGTCAATATTTATTGACTAATTGTGCTCTATGGACTACTGGACTTTATGTCTATTACGAATATGTACTGGTTTGGGTCGAGGGTACTTATTCTGTTACTGCACAAAGAGAATTGAGTTGTGCATTTAGACAGCTCATCTTTTACATTTGTACATAATAGAGAATAGTGAATATTAAGAACATAGTTTTTAAATACCAAGGATAATGGTGATCATTTTGATGCTACTCTCTACAGATGAAGACTCTGGCCTTTTCTAGGCCTGATGTTCTGTAGTCACACCTAAACTATCGCCATTTCCAGAGTTAGCATACTGTACTCCTGGTATTTAAGGGTCTGGTATTCCCAGCATTCCAACACTGTCTTTGTGTTATTTGAATATTCACCCTTTCCTCACCCTTTGTTTCTTCCTAAATAACTTCTTTATGTATCCTGGGTGACAGTTTCTCAGGAGCCAGAAGAAAATTTGTAAATGAGATTCTTGTAGTTTTCCAAAATAAAGACCAGGAATATTTTATGATTTTTTTTTTTTGAGACAGAGTCTATGTCACCTCCGTAGAGTGCTGTGGCATCACAGCTCACAGCAACCTCAAACTCTTGGGCTAAAACAATTTTCTTGCCTCCTTCCAAAAAAATAGCTGGGAGGCTATTTTTTGTTGCAGTTGTCATTGTTGGTTAGCTGGTCAGGCTGGGGTTGAACCTGCCACCCTCGGTGTATGTGACTGGCACCGTAACCACTGTGCTATGAGCGCCAAGCCTGATACTTAGAAAACCATAAAAAATAGAAAAACAAAACCAAAAAACATTTCATATCTATACCATATTTTTATTTAGCACTTCAGAAGAGAAAAATAATAATCAACATATTGCTGGTTAGAAAAGAACTGAGGCCAAATCAGCCTCTACTGTGGGAAGATAAATTATTGCTTAAGAATTTGCCTATGACGCTAGACTGAATAGTTAGATAAGCATTTATCTCTTCATATTAAAACGTGTTTTAGCTAGTGTAGAGTTCTTCAAAAGAAACTTTCAAGACATAAGTCTACCTTGAAAGTTTTTTGAAGAGGATTGATATGATTTGGAGAGTTTTAAGGGTCAAAGTACTAGAATCTTTTTTTATGATGATTAAAGGGAGCAAAACAAAACAACCTACCTTTTTGGGCATTTTCAGAGTAAACCCAGAGCAGCAGGAATATGATAGACATTTAGGTTTAAAAGCAAAATTTCTAGTCTGGTATTGTACAAATGTACTTTTTTAAAAATAAGGCTACATGGATCTCAGATGTTTACAAAACTGAGGTGAGTTTTCCTTCTGCCACTGTTCCATTTCAGGGCAAAAAAAGTAGCCTACTTTTGAAGCTTGGGGATTCCTTAATTTTTAATATATTATATAGAATGGACTTTTCCATTTACTTATATTGACTACTCAAATTATTTCCTTTATTGTTCATACAGGAACAATGGCAGGAGTTAGAAAAGATGCATCCACGTCTCCTATGCCAACAGGAAGCCAAAAGGAGCTTGCGACCACATCCTCTTCATCACTCCAACACAGTACTTCCCGGTAATCTGCAGGGATTGCTTGGTGTGATATTCTCCATATGAGAGCATTTTTGATGTTTATTTAATAAGTAATGAAAAAATCTTGACAATTCTTAGTGGCTTTTACTCAAAAGCAAAGTCCTTATTTTTGAAGCATCTTGACTGGACAGTATAAACCACATGGAGTCTTTATACATGCACTTCCTTAATTGATCATGTTAATGGACAAGGGTTTCCATAGAAACCAAAGCTAATTCTATCCTTCATCGGAAATTTTATTTAGCAGAGATCTTTCCCAATTTATCACAGAATAGTTATACATTTGAACTAATTTTAACCAACTAAATTCATTGATTTTGAAAATTATAGTGGCTTTTGTTAAAGGAATAATAACATGTTTTGTACCAGAGACATTAGAGGGGTTAATAATTTGATCAGCCTTTGCTAGAGTCAGGGAAATAAATATGTTTAAAATCTCATATATAATGAACCAACTTCCCATATATGTGCTTAAGTCTGAATGTATAAATATCAGTACCAAAAGGGCTTAGTTTATATTTCCTTGGGGACATGATTGGTTTTGAGTGCTTAAATTCCTAGCTTCTTTCAGATGACTATAGATTTCAGTGCTTAATTTGTAGTTAATTTAAAGTCCTTGAGTTTTGCCAAGTAGAAATGCCTACATTGTTGGTCTCTAAGCCTAATGATTTTAAAAACATATCCTAAAATTTATTCTTTTGGTTTGAGATAGTTTCAAAAGGAAGAGAAGCATTGTCTCTTCTCTAAAGAGTTGTGTCCCAGCCCAGAGCCTATAGATAGACTGTCCCACAGAAGCCAGACCTGGGCATTCTTAAGAATGAATCAGTGTTGGCTCGGCGCCTGTGGCTCAATTGGCTAAGGTGCCAGCCACGTACACCCAATGTGGTGGGTTCGAATCCCCAGCCCGGGCCCGCCAAACAACAATGATGGCTGCAACCAAAAAATGGCCGGGCGTTGTGGCAGGCGCCTGTGGTCCCAGCTACTTAGGAGGCAGAGGCAGGAGACTCGCTTGAGCTGGAGGTTGATGTGAGCTGTGATGCCATGGCACTCTACCCAGGGGGATAGCTTGAGGCTCTGTCTCCAAAAAATAAAATAAAATAAAATAAAGTAAGAGATGTGGGATCCTTCCTTTCACTTGAACACTTAGC
>CAUYQV010181882.1:0-19592 GCA_963574575.1 Galagoides demidoff
AAGACACACTGAGTGGAGCAATTCCAGAGACTTCTTTCTGTGCAGACTGTGTCCCTGCACGAGTACAAGATAACATTTCAGGCAGTAATGCAGGAGACCCTTCCAGACATTGTGTGTCCTTGGTTCAGCTGACAGGACAACATTAATCCCGCTGCTGCCCACATGGCCAGGGAGCATAGCTCTGTTCCTACCCACAGGCAACAGCTCTACATTCCCGACTGGCCTCTCAGCAAGCACGTGCCCTCTGTCAGTCCTCGGGGGAGACTCAGGCATCCGGGTGAGAGTGTGTGGGCAGAGAAAGACAAGCCTTGACTGCTCCTGGGGAAATAAGCCATAATAGTTGCCTGGCCCACTCTTAAGAAGGACATGGGTGTCCTGGGAGATCATTATCTAGCCTGAAAAGTAGCTCTAAAATGAGCAGTTTCTCAGGGACTAAGTGCCATTGTACTTACGGCTAGTTTTACATAAAACCAAAATGACATTTAGCAGACACTCTTGAAATGAAATCAAATTAAAAAAATTACTGTAAGTGGAAATGTAAAGTTCCTTTTCATGCAAAAAGAATGTAAGGGAAAAAAATACATTATTTTTGTTTTATTTTTCTATTAAGATTAGTTACTTCCTAATAAGTAACAGATAATCCCTTTTCCCTTAAGGCGTACACAGTAAAAAAAGGAAATTAGGCTTGGCGCCTGTGGCTCAATCGGCTAAGGCGCCAGCCACATACACCTAAGGTGGCAGGTTCGAATCCCCAGCCCGGGTCCGCCAAACAACAATGATGGCTGCAACCAAAAAATGGCGGGTGCTGTGGCGGGCGCCTGTGATCCCAGCTACTTGGGAGGTGGAGACAGGAGACTCGCTTGAGCCCAGGAGTTGGAGGTTGCTATGAGCTGTGATGCCATGGCACTCTACCCAGGGGGAAAGCTTGAGGCTCTGTCTCAAAAAAAAAAAAAAAAAAAAAAAAAAGGAAATTAATCACAAAAAAACAGGCATTAAGCCACCCTCCTTGGATAACTGAAAGTTAACTGAACTAAAACTAAGTATTCTTTCAAAATATTTTAAAGAGATAATAAAGACCCCCTAAGAATCAGAAAATGGAAGGTGACATGAGATGGAAGAGGCAGCCCTGGGCCGCGTTGTGGGAGGTCTGGGTTTTAGTCTTTGGTCTTACTAACTGGATGTGTTACCTTAAGGATCTGAACCTTGGTTCCACAACTTGAAAAAACAAAACAACACTATGATTTTGAGTAATTATGCTAGTGAATAGGTAACAGTATGCTAATCTATTATGTCTCCAAAGGATAATGCCCTTTTAGGTCACCAAATAACCATTCTCTGCAGCCAAAGGGTGCCCTACCTGCAGTTGGGCAGCACAGCTCTCACAGCACACAGTGTGGCCGCAGGGGCAGAAGGTGGAGTCGATCTCCTCCTCACAGCACACCATGCACAGCATGGCCTCCTTCAGCTTGCGCAGCTTCTCCTGCAGCGCCCTGGTCTGCTGGCAGCTGAGGCCCTCACAGCTGCTGCAGTTCATGCTGCTGTCCGAGGACTTTAGCGGTGAGGTTGGCGGGCTCTGGTTGCTTCTGGAAACAAGGTCCACGACGCCGGCATTGTACAGAGCCCTCCTGGCATGATCGTATACCTCCTTTGATGTTCTTTTAATATCGAAGACATACTTCTTTCCAAGGTTAATATTCTCATTCAGAAATAGAGATGCCAAGTGGCCCTTCAAGTCACGACTATACTGCATCATGACAGCGCTGGTCACCGTGTCACATCTGCAAGGCAAAGATCGAACATGTGCTTTAACACCAAAGTGCCTGGGCAGCTCTGTAATTCACCGCTGTCAGTAAGGATGGTCAGGTCAGCAGACATGTGCTAGTGCTCTTTGCCCATGTGGAAGTAAGTTCTTCCAGTTTGTGTTAAATATCTCAATGGTTCCACTTCAGTGTTTCTCAAACATCTGCACAACAGCTCTGATAGAGCAGCCCTAAGGACAGAAGACAACGAACACACCTCCTCCTCCAGGAAGCGAGCTACAGTCCAAAGCAGCTTAAGAAGACAGAGGACATTTTTCTTGGATGTTCTGGCTTCTATCTTAAAAATGTCTACAAAATGTTCCATTCTATTCACAATTTGTGTGTCTATTTTAATATCAAAAAGCGATAAGCTGCCTACCAATGAAATTTCTTGGCTTTAATTTTTCAAAAACTGGAGTCTAATAACAACTTGGCTTTAAAGTACCCTCTGAAATGAAGGGATTGATATTGCTATTAAAAGATCCCTGCATATGTGGTGAGGATTCAGGATAACAGCTCTTCCAGAAAGAAAAGACAACCTAAGTCGTCCTCCTGCTGGAAAGGGGCAAAGCAGCAGGTGACAGCCAGACCTGGCAGGGTTGTCTCAAGGAGGAGCCATACAAGGAGTCAGAGTTAAGGGGGTGGGGGGTGTGCGCAGCACCCCCACACACACATTCTGAAGCAGGGCCACTGCCCAGACAGAACGCTCAGAAGCAGCTGTTGCTTATATTCTGTACCAGACTCACTGACACACAATGTAAGAAACTGCAGAACCCTGGTTATCACCTAGAAATTTCTGAGCTGCGCTGCAGGTTTACCGTCAAGGCAATACGTGCCTGTAGAAAGCGTGTGTCTCTGTTATTGCTCGGTAGAGTCCGCTGGCTGCCCTGGTGCTGATCATTTTAAACAAGAGCACGATGCTGTTCCCAGACTCCTTGGTGACCGTCAAGTACACATTCTTTCCTGACTGCGTGGCCATCTGCACCACAGGATAAGCTATCCTAAGAGACGGGAAGAGAAATGTGAGCGTACCCCAAGGAGCGACTCGTCACATTGTCTGTGCCTTTTAGGATCCCACTTGCTCATGACCTAGCAGAAAAACCAGACTGCTCATCTGGGGCTATCGCATCACCAGGCTGCTCCCTAGTGACAAAGGCACATTGAAAAGCTGTTGTGCATAAGTGGAGGGAAGTTTGGGGATGGCGGGGGTGGGAAGTGGGTGGTGTGGGGGGAGGTGTTTGTCCATGTAGAGGTACAAATGAGGTTTTTATGACCATGAACAAGTAATCTCAAAAATATTAACTCTGTCTCATGGTAAGCTTTGAATTAGCATTTACTAAATAATTAAATGGTTATTAAGACCTGAATAAACTAATATACATACCAAAATGAAACTTTTTACTCCTAAGAGATGACTGGCTGGTAAATCCCTCTCTCTTTTCTATTTTCATGTTGAGAGCTACAGATTTTATATATATATATATATGTATATATATATATATCATATAATATGGTCTTACATTTTTTAAAACCATATATATATATATGTAAGACCTGGCTTACCTGTTAATTGGGCTAAAGTCATCTTTACAAATTGAGATTCCTTCCGGTCCAACCCCAATGAGGAGCTTCTGCCCTTCGCTGTCCCTCACCGAGTGCCACTCAATGCCGTAGTTTTCCATTGCGGACACAATCTGCAGGACCTGGTATTCAGCCGAAGCCTGGCTGGTCCCCTCCAGCTCCTTATGCTTTGCAACAATGCTACAGGACACCAAAAGGACAGAGAATCGTACAGAGATTAACTCACACAGTCTTTAGAAGTAAATCCATATAATTTTAACCGGCAAAGTATACAGACACTATCATTTCTGAATCATAAGAACTTAAAACTATTATCTGATTGATGTCTCGTTTATTTAGCAAACTTACCATAAAATAATTCTAAGACACTGTTCAGGACCTTGACTATTAAATATTCAGTAGAAAAAAACTTTGTTGGAGATGAATTGGAAGAATTATGGAAAATCTCTAAAAAGATATATAAGAAAAATTTCTATGTTCATGAATTTCTTCTAAGAAATTCTCACTCTCTTCTGAGATGAAATTATGAAAAGATATGATTCCTATTTTGAGTGTTCTCTCTTGCTCTAACTTGTATCACTCACCCTGGGGGAAGCCAGCTACAGTGTCATGAAATACACTGAAGGGCTGGCCAGGGAACAGGCTGGCCACAGGACCACACAGGTCGGCCTGGAATTGGATCTGCCCTCAGTGGAAGCTTCAGAGGAGATTGAGCTCCACCAATAGCTTGATTGCAGCCTCAGGAGCCTGAGGACCCAGTCACAGCCGGATTCCTGACCCACAGAACCACGAGTCAGTGTTTGTTGCTTTAAGCCACTAAGTTTCAGGGTGACAGTATGTGGGGTAGATAATGAAGATGCCTATGTTAGCCATAGTTTAATTTTTGCTGGGTGAAGAAAACATCAATATACATGACAGACTGTTTTCCTAAAAGGTCACTTTTTTTTAAGATTCTTACCATATAGCATCTCATCTGGGCATTGATTTGTGTGGACTGTTTCATGTTTATGAAGTTTCTCAAATAAAAGGTTAACGAGTCTTTTGAAAATAACTGGTTAAGCTGGGCAATGCTCAGTCTTAACCTCACAAATTTCCTGCACATACTACAGATCCATTTTCTTCTGGAAATCTCTCTATATTAGACAGCTCTAGGAACACAGCCTCACCTGTTCAAAGTGGTGCTGCAGAGCTCCTTGGCACACAGCTCCTCGTAGTTATACTTGGCAGTGTTCTGGTTGTAGTCTCCAAACTTGGTCTGGGCAAGGAGGGCGCTGAGTTCCACAGCCTGCTCTGGGGAACACAGGAGGTGGCCTGCCAAGAGGGCCTCCTTGATGTGCAAGAAAAAGATATGCCTGCAAAGCAATGTGAAAATGAGGTTGTGTGCGGGGATATCCACGTAGCAAACCAACTTACTCAGCAATTTCACAATCACTGTTAAGTAGAAAAAAAAAAGGCTTTAAAAAGTCACACTGAAGGGGCGGCGCCTGTGGCTCAAAGGAGTAGGGCGCTGCAGGTGGCGGGTTTAAACCCAGCCTGGGCCAAAAACTGCAAAAAATAATAATAATAATAATAAGTCACACTGAAAATGTTTAACATGAAAGAACATGTTTTTATCATGAGGATTAAGACAAAATAAAAATAAGGACTTAGTTTCTAAGGAATAAAAAACTGTAACTCACACAACACAAACTTTTTTTTTTTTTTAGAGACAGAGCCTCAAGCTGTCCCCCTGGGTAGAGTGCTGTACCACCACAGCTCACAGCAACCTCACAAAGGGGCAACCTCCTGGGTTCAAGTGAGTCTCCTGCCTCCACCTCCCAAGTAGCTGGGACCACAGGTGCCCGCCACAACACCCGGCTATTTTTGGGTTGCAGCCATCATTGTTGTTTGGCGGGTCCAGGCTGGATTTGAACCCGCCACCTTAGGTGTATGTGGCTGGTGCCTTAGCCACTTGAGCCATAGGCGTCGAGCTACAACACAGACTTAATTAAGATAAATTCAATCACATTAAGGTATAAAATATAAAATAATTATATACAAGTTTCTGCATTATAATGTTTTAAAAGAAATTATCTTTTTTTCTTTTCTTTTTTTTTTTTTTTTTACATTTTCTTTTTTTAGAGACAGTCTCACTTTGTTGCCCTCGCTAGAGTGCTGTGGTATCACAGCTCACAGCAACATCCAGCTCTTGGGCTTAGGTGATTCTCTTGCCTTCAGCCTTCCGAGTAGCTAGGACTACAGGCACTTGCCACAATGCCTGGCTATTTTATTGTTGCAGTTTAGCAGGGACCGGGTTTGAACCCGCCACCCTCGGTATATGGGGCCGGTGCCCTACTCACTGCCACACGCGCTGCCCAAAAGAAATTATCGTAATCAGAAAAAAACCTCATCTTGACAGATTTTTGGCATAATCTTAAGGAATACTATAAGAAAGACAAGATCCTCGTCTCTATTCAAATGACCCCACATCTCTAGTCTCAGCCCAGGCTTCTCTCCAGAAAGAGTCACATTCAAATGCCCAACTGCTTCACAGACTTCCCCACCTGGATGTTCTTTAGCACCTCAATTTCAGCGCATCCAAAACCAAACTCACTGTCTTCTTTCCCAAACCCACTTTTTCTTCCAATAGAAACCCACAGACTCGCTTCTGACTCTTCATCCTATTCCCACCTGCTTTCCTATCTCTGAAAATTCTCTAAATCCAGCTTGATCCTTCCTGTTTGTACCTTCTTGGTACTACTTGCAGGAAGAGTTTACACCAATCTCCCAGCTGCTCTTTCTCCAGACTCTATGCTGGCAGCCCACCTTCCAAGCTGCTTGCTTCTAGGATAAACTTGTCATTTCTTTGCTCAAAATCCTTCCAGCGACATCCAGTTTGCCAAGGAGGCACATTAACATGGAACTGAGGGCTCTCCACCATCTGCTCCAGCTTTCCAGCCACGTCACCTGTCTTTCCCCCGGCTGCTGTGCCCCAGAGAAGGGACAATTCCTCTCTCTGGAAAACCCAGGAAACATGTGCATGCCCCTGTGTCTCTGGTCTTGCTGCTCCCTCCGCCCTGACAGCCGTATCTTTGGATAACTTTTGCATCGTATCCTATGCAAACCACCTATCTCTCCATTACAGTATTTGACACAAGAACATGTATAACCAATGCGTAAACTGACTTCCTGAGTGCCTTGAACATCAGAGAGCTCTATAATTGTACCTGAAACTACGTATTATCTGCAATTAGTTTAAACTCCAATCTTAGTTTCATTTTTAGTCTATCTTAATTGGATATAATACTACATTCTACATTTATGAAAAGGTACGGCATACTTACAAACTCTTAAAGTTCAGACATTATTTGCATTGCCCCGAACTCTGAAGAGGGTGTCTAAATGACCAAAGATAGACTGGCCTAGGTTATAATAATGTCGCTTGCAAACGTGAAGTTTTAACCTTCCTTTGATAGCCTCTAAGTATGTTTAACTGCCACAATATTCCTTCCATTAACAAATGAATTATGGGGTGGTGCCTGTGGCTCAAGGGAGTAGGGCGCTGTCCCCATATACAGGTGGTGGGGGTTCAAACGCAGCCCCAGCCAAAAACTGCAAAAAAAAAAAGCTCAGTTCCTCACTCCTCAATGCTGTTTTTATTTATACACGATAATTATGTCTGACATTCCAGGCAGAGGGAATAACACGAGCCAGGTAAAAAAAGGGAGGAGAAAAGGCGGCTCCAAATACAAGGAAGAGCTACTTTGAGAATCTCCAAATGTCAGGCTGACAAGAGCCATTAATCTTATTTTCACTAAGAAATGTCGAAGTTCAATGTTTCGTGCCTTTTATAATGACAAAAAAATATTTAAAATGATCGTACTCTGCTAAAGTCTGTAGTTTTTTCTTTATTCAAAGGTCCTATAAAGAAATCACAGCAAGAATGCATCATAGCCCGAAAGAAGATAAACATGGTTTTTATTAACCCAAACATCTGCTAGTCTTTAAAGTATTTCTGACATACTGCTAAACTGAGAAGGGAGACCCCACTGGGGCAAAGAAATCACCACAAAAATAACTTGTTTTAAAATGGCTATCTGAGGACTGAGATCTCACATTCTCAGAAAGCTTTAGTGTTACAACACTGTGCTAGGCCTCAAGGCTTTGTAGATGACCACTGGGTAAAGTTCACCTTGGTGAACATGCCTCTGTCTCTGTCCTCAATTGGGGGTGTGCTGTTAGGAAACTAAAAGCTGAGTCTATGCTTTTGTTAAAAAAAAAAAAAAAATCCTGTGCTGCTTTTAAGAATATCTTCCCAAACTAAATCTTCTCAATTTAATTACTGCTGATACAAAAGTGCCTTTTAACTTACTTTCCAAGTAGAATGTTAGAGACTAATCCCTGCTTTATTAAACAGTAATAAGTACTACAGCCTGCAAAAGAAGAATTTTGAAATTGACTTAATTTTTTCCCCAAACTATTCATACCTACTTCTGGAGAGACAGCTGCCAAAAATCAGAGGCAAAGAGGCAGTAACAAAATGTAAACAGGTGGTCAGCAGCCTGAGAGTGATGCGGATCCTTTCTCAGCAGGTGGGTCAGAATTAAAAAAAGGTCGAGTGTGTGCGTGGGGGGTGGCAATGGGCCTTTTCTCTATAACCCATCTCCTAGGCAGAACTGCAGATAGTACCCAGCAAGCATGAAAACTCCTCCTCCTGTTAACATAAACTTTCTGATAGGCCCTCCCTACACTTGAAGATTATTTGTCTTGCATCTCCTCTGTCCCCAGGCCTTAAGTTGGGGACATGTCTCATAGTTCCTTTTTAGATGGAACTTACATACTTTTAGAGCAAAAGGACATATCTTATATCAATATAACTCCAGCCACCCACCGGCTTTGGGGTGACAGGTATATGCTCCCCAGGAGAGCAGCACAGTGCAGCCATGGTAGCAAAGGGCACCAGCAGTGATGAGCTATCAGGGAACTCTAATGATCCTTCCCAGAAGGAATGGCAGAATTCAGAGACACCCTTCCAAAAAAGAATTCAGTGATGGCTCAGTATTGATGGGTGGTTTTGAATCAAGTGTTTTCTATGATTTTCTCCTCTAACCATCTGGACTCTGTCTGGCTCCTGGGTTTTGCCCCCTTTTTTTGGTAAGGTGGGTAAAAGGTTACCAACAGTATCAAAACAAGCAGATGTAGTCAAAGAAATTGTGCCTGCAGTGAATTCTTTTCTACTAAAGATCGGAAGTGGATGGCTTTTTCTAATTCAATATAGGCTACAGGCTAGAAGCACAAACAGAAAGAAAACCTTTTGAAAAAAACTATTTTCTTTGTCTTAAGCAAATATCTGAGAATATACCCTATGGGCATAAGCTCAAACTGCATTTTCTAAACATTCTTTATGTTACACCTTGAAGTACAGGATTCTTCTTTAAGTTTTACCCAGTTACTAGGAAAATGGATATTTTCAATACATAGGTCACATTGTGGGGCCCAACATTCTAAGTCATGTCCTGGCATCATGAATACAAAAGAATTCACACTTATTATAGCATTATGGAGAACAAAAAAAAAAAAAAACCCGGGGTGAATAAGGATATGCCAAATTTCGATTTTTTAAAAAAAATCACATATTCTTAGTATATTTTTATTTCAAAGTATTTCAAGTTTCTTCTTTTAAATGTTAATTCCTTCTTATAGCATGAAGGAATGAAGTGGGATCATTTATCCTTTACGAGTTGTAATCAGAGGACTCTCCTCTGAACACTGGCTTGCCTCACCTAGTAATCAGGTAGCAATCAGAGCAGAACTTCATGCAAACACTGAGGAGCTGCCGATCTGCTCCTTCTGGCTACTCTCAGCTACTGCCCTCCAGTCATCTCACCAGCTACACCAGTGGGAAGAACTTCCCACCATAGTTATAAAACAACCACATCCAGATTCACTGTTACACTCAAAATTTATATAACTTAGAACTTTAAAAAAAAATGGCTTAGTAGCTATTTTTAAAAACTCTCGGTTACCAATAATTAAAGTGTATTTCTCCCAAATGGCAGGACTGACCCTGGCCAATGACAGTAATGTCTGGTTCGTCAGCACCTCCTCAGACCCCTGGGATCAACAGTAAGCCTGCCTCAGCCCAGTGAGTCACTTAACCACATCAGTTTATTATAAACCAAACTCTTACTCAAGTTATATTTTAAAACTATCAAATCAAAACAGAATTGCTAAAGGTGTTTTCTATCTTCTATCTTAAATTCCAGCAAAACAATAATCAGTTCAAGATGGATCACAGGACTAAATTAAAAAGCTAAAGCCATAATGCTTTAAGAAAACTAAACACGACTTGGTGCCTGTGGCTCAAGTGGCTAAGATGCCAACCACATACCAGAGCTGGCAGGTTCGAATCCAGCCCGGACCTGCCAAACAACAAGGACAGCTGCAATGAAAAACTAGTCGGGTGTTGTGGCTGGCACCTATGGTCCCAGCTACTTGGGAGGCAGAGGCAGGAGACTCGCTTGATCCCAGGAGTTGGAGGTTGCTGTGAGCTGTGATGCCACAGCACTCTACTCAGGGTGACAGCTTGAGGCTCTGTCTCAAAAAAACAAACAAAAAAAAAACCCTAAACACAAAGAGAGTATCTGCATGACTTAGGGGTAGCAAAGGTTTCTCAGGATACAGTCAGCATAAACAACAAAAAACATGGATAAATTAGACTTCCCCCAATTAAAAAGGCACAGGAAAAAGACAAGTCACAGAAGGAAATAAGTTTACAAAATATATCTGACAAAGGACTGTATCTCGGATATATATAAAGTTGTATACCTCAAAGGCAAACAACAACAATGGGCAAATGACTTGGATACTTCAACAAAAGAAGATCTATGAAAGGCAAAATAAGCACATGAAAAAGTGTTTAACATCATGACTTATCGGAGAATGGTAATTAAAAACACAACCCTCTACTATTGTACACCCACCAGAAGGCTGGCAGGGCTGTGGAGGAACTGAACTCTGCCATTCTTCATAGGAATACAGAAGAATGTCATTGCTCTGGGAAAAGCTCTGGCAGTTGTTTATAAAATGAAATGACCTACTCTATGACCCAACTAGTTCATGCTTAGGTATTTGTTTACTCAAGAGAAATGGAAACATGTGCCTACAAAAAACCAAACACACTTGTCCTAGAATGTTCACAGCAGCTTTATTCATAAGTGCTAGAAAACAGGTGTTCATCAATAACAGTATGGAAAAACAAACAACAGGACGGCCATTTGACTGAATGCCACCAAACAATAAAAAGGAGCAAATCACTGATATATAATATACAGATGGACCTCAAAACATTTATGATGAACATAAGCTAAATAAAAGGGTAGACACTGGATGGTCCCATATATAACAAGTTGAGCAGGCGTAACTCACTAATCTGTGGTGGGTGCGGAGGGGTAGAGGTGGGAAAGGGTGGGGACTAACTGCACAAGGGCAGGTGGGAACTTTCTGGAGTGATGGTAATGCTCTAAATCAGGGGGTCCTCAAACTTTTTAAACAGGGGGCCAGTTCACTGTCCCTCAGACTGTTGGAGGTCCAGACTGCGGGCCCTGGGACTAGTCAGCTGCTAAGCAGGACAGGCAGCAGCGGCAGGCCAGATAAATGTCCTCGGCGGGACACATGTGGCCCCTGAGCTGTAGTATGAGGACGCCTGCTCTAAATCTTGATGGGAGTTTTGTTTAAGCAAAAATATCCATTTGACAAAACTCATTAAATATAAATATAATTAAGATATATGCAACAGCATTGTACAAAACTAACCTACCCTGAGTCATATAAAGGTAAATTATGCAAACAATTTTTACTAATGCTGGCAAAGTTTTCAAAGACTTTAAACATAGTTCACAGGCACTTGTGAGGCCCAGCTTGATTCATGACTGAAATCCTAGCACTCTGGGAGGCCGAGGCAAGAGGATCACTTTTAATGCTGGCAAAATTTTCAAAGACTTTAAACATAGTTCATAGGCACTGGTGAGGCCCAGCTTGATTCATGACTGAAATCCTAGCACTCTGGGAGGCCGAGGCAGGAGGATCACTTAAGCTCAGGAGTTTCAGGCTGGTTTGAGCAAAGAGAGACCCTATCTCTACTAAAAACAGAAAAATTAGCCAGGCGTGGTGGCATGTGCCTCTGTAGTCCCAGTTATTACTCAGAAGGCTGAGGCAGGAGGCCTGCTTGAGAGCAGGAGTTGGAGGTTTCTGTGAGTTAGACGGAGGCCATGGCATTCTCTAGCCAGGGTGACAGAGAAAAACTCTGTCTCAAACAAACAAAAAAAAGGAAACAGAAAGAAAGAAAGAAATTACCACCACTTATCTGCCTGTAGTTTGCATGTGGCATTTGCTCAGGAATTTCAATGATGCCATCTTTCCTAGGTTTCCACAAGTCTCAGTGACTTTTGTTGGAAAACTGGTTATAATTACATTAATAAGGACTATAAATCGGTTGAATTTGGTTAAAATGATGCTGGGACTTGAAAACTATCTGAACATAATAGAAGGTCCAGCAGGTGTTTAACTCATGTGAGTTAAGAACAGACATAGCAAACACACGGGCTGGGCTGCAATGGAGAGAGTGAAAGAAAAGGAAGCAAATGTATCTGCTTGGGTTTGGATGTCTGTCCCCAAACCCTCCTGTTGAAATTTGATCCCAGCGTTTGATGTTAGAGGTGGAGCCTAATGGGAAGTGTTCAGGTCCTGAACTTTTTCGGTGACCAGAATTGTGAGCCAAATAAGCCTTTTTACTACATAAATTATCCAGCCTCAGGTACTCCTTTATAGCAACACAGACTAAGATGAAAAGGCCAAGCACTCAGCAAGTCCTAGCGGAAAATAATCACTACAAAACATGTTCTAATGGTGAGATTTGTGTTAGATATTCTCACCTCTTCTATACAGGAGCAAACTGAAAAACACTTCAATATTTCTATGTAAACTCATATTATCAGTATCAGTTAACCCCATTTTTATTTATTTCCAAGTTCTTAATTCATTGATTCGACAAGTACTTACGCAACAGGCACTTGTTAGACTGTGGGGATATAATGCAGCTAGTTCTCTGTTTAACGGCATTTAGATTACCAGAGTGACTGATAATAAACACATTATCACATAAGTACACGTGCTATTATAAGCTCATTAAATGCTATAAAGGAAAGATACACGATGTCTTGGGAGAGTTCAGTCTTTAGGTGGGGCTAGAGAAAGGTTTCTTGAGGAGTGATGATGGAGATGAAGTCAGAAAGGCAGGAGGGAATTAACAAGGGATGAGTCAAACTCATCCCTTCTTGCATCACTGAGGTCCTTGTGGAATTTTATATCCAAGATTACAGCATTTCTATGAACACTTACTCCAGAACAAGTGGCTCTCCCGTGCTGGGGTTGTTTTCTGGGAGAGAATTCAGGGGGTGGTGAGCCTTAACTAAGCAAGACTGCCCCTAAGGAAGACCACAGAGTCTGCTAAAATGTGGCCAATTCAGGAGATTTCTATAAAGATTTTATTGGCAGTGGATGGTATAATTACCACTGGGAAGATGAAGCATATACTTCTCTAATCTCTGGTTTTGAAAATGTTGACAAAATCCAGTCTGAATTGCTATGAATAACTGAAAGCCTTTGAAAGGCAAGAATTTTCAAGATGATTATTATTTCAGATCTATTTCCAGAATACATTAATTTGTCTCATTTTTCACTTTAATCCACAGCATGGCAAACATCTGCTGAAAATACCTGCTGTCTCCAACTATGGAATATGCCAGCTGAATTTGAATAAGACTCTTCTTTTACTTTTGTGGTCTCTATTCAAGAGTAAAACATAATCTGGATAGAAGAATCAAATCTAAAATTAGGCCAAATCAAAGCTCTAAGTAGACACTTGATACGTTTTTCTCTGTCTTCAGAAAAATGTATTCAGAAAACATTAAAGAAAATAATAAAAACAGGAAACAAACAAAGAAAAGTAAGTTATTGCTAAGAGGAATTTAGGGACAATCTCTTCCAGGGGCTCAGTCTTAGAAGTCTGATTAGCTGCTAGGTGGTGGCAGAGCTGGAACCACCTACAAGCAGGGCTTCTGCCTGGTCCCTGGTGCTCTCCAGTGACAAATAGCCTTTCCTGCCCATCATTCTCACAGCGGCCTCCCTAATTTGACAGGAACTAGCATGTTAATGCCCTCAGTTAGGCCAAGGCTACTGTGAGCAGACTACTTTGATTGTCCACAGAGGACAACTCTGCCAGTATATTTCAGCACTATTAATAAATGATCTAGGAGTTTTCAGTATACTACATGCATCCTCACTGCTTAGAGGAGAGTAAAAAAATCACCTCTCATAACTGGATTGTCAATTACTACATAAACAGATCTATCATAGATTTAAGGCATTTTATGTAAATATTTCATAACAGATAATTAAACATCAAAGAAGTTTATCAGTTTTATTTGCTAACATAACAGTAAGAAAAATAAGGTTTTTGGTTCTATACTATTATGCTCATAAAAACAATGCTAATTGTAAATTGGTAATTACAATTGGTACGACTTCTGATATCCTAATTAAAAGGTAGAAATGCTATTTACAAATCACTCTAATTATGGTAGCTTTAAATATATAAAGTTTATAAATCTATATTAACCTCATAGATAAATTAACCTATCTTGGGCAGCATTTTGTTAAATTTCTGTAGTTCAGCCAACCTCACTAAAGTAAGTAAAATTCGCAAATATATTAAAAGTAAGTCATATGTTAAGCTCACACTAATTTTTCAAAATGATTTCAAAAAGAAATTAAAATCAATTAAGATTACCTTGTTAAACTAGGCATGCACACGCTTTGAGTTCTATTAGCCAGGAATCTCAAGAGTCAAAGTCAATTGAGTCAATAAAGAAAAACCAAGATAGGAAATTTGGAAGTTCTGATTCATAAAATGTCTCTATTTCTTGCATGAATAAAATGGATTTGATAATAGTTATTAACCCAATTACAGGAAAGCACAGGTAGAGACCATCTAGTAGTCAATTACAAAGTCTGAATACATTAATAAAATATATGTATCATGCTATTATCAGTGCAAGCCATAGTTTAAGTGTTTGGTCCTTTAAGCTTTTGCAGATTAAAAAAATAAGTTGCTGTTATCAAAACTGGCTTGTTGCATTTAGAGGTACTGAAACAACAGAAAATCACAATAATACTATACAGTGAAAATTCCAATATGTTATATTTTTTCTCTTATTTGATTGCAGGCTATAACAGTGAAGTGCAAAGTAGAAGCTTTCACAAACCAGCTTTAAGCCAAAAAAAAAAAAAAAAAAGGAACAAAAAGCCTATTCTGATTAATACAGATAGCTAAAACATCTTTAAGCATGCAATCACTTGAATATTTTACAAGCTATTTTCAGGAGCCCTAAGAGTTCAATACACCAGCTTCCATCAGACACAATCAAACATTCGCTCTCAACTTCTAAAGCTCCATAATAAGACAAAGTGGAGAGTTTAAATTTAAATGAATAGCATTTCCAATTGTGTTTGTCTCAGTCTTTTGGTAAACAAGAACAATATTAAAAGCTCTTAAAGGATAATGCTCACTCATCATTACTCACAATTTTCAGAATCACATTTTTCACATGCATGGCAAATTTCCATGCCGAAGGATTAGGAAAAACATTAGAACTTATCTCTAAAGTTTGCCGTGTCTTTAAAAGTAGTCATTTCCTTTTTTATTTTTGACATTACCACTATAAGACTGAAGTTTCTCTCATTTCGGCAACAAATATTAAAAACCACTTTTCTGTTTTGGCTAATCCTTGTGAAAAGTATTACTGTCAGTCCAGAGGAAAACACATTTTGTTTGAAAAATGAGACCATATGCTTCAGATGTCTACCACTGCTGGTGGTTTTTTTTACAACAGAGATAAATTCAACAATCTAAGCTCAACAATCATGTATAATATTTCTATGGGTTGGAATTCTGTTTCAGTGGCCTTAGAAGTTTTTCTATTAAGTAAAGAAACTTTAAAAACTTTCAAAATCCGGCATGAAGTCAGAGCTCTTTGCTACACACTGTAATCTGATACTGGGCTGAAGAAGTTGACTAAGTTTAAGTAACCCTAGAGGAACGGTTTCCTGCTTTCAGTTAGAACAGTCTACAATGACCTATAGTAACACTGCTGAGACAGAGGTTACTATCGGACATTAGATGCTGCTATCAGGAAGGCAGATGATTTTTTTTTCTTTTTTTGCAGTATGACACTCATCTTAAGTGTCTGTAATAACTCAGCTCTGTTCTCCCATTAAGTTTACAAAGACAAGAAAAACGAAGAGTTGGAAAATGCACCTAGGCCAACAACACAGCTCCCTCTTCACCTCAATAAAAGGGCTGGGCCATGGAAAACATGTAAGGAAAGAACTCAGTCGGTATCAAAACAAATTTGCCTGTGAACCTGGCTGGGAAGGTAAAGGAATCAAAGATCTCTTTGACACTGGTTTATTTAGCATCGCTTTACCTAGTCTGCTCCTGCAAGATGAGATGAGGCTCCACGAAGAACTTCACTCTGAGTTTAAGCCGGTAAGGGGCTAGCCCATCCATCTGCTGGGAGATCCGGTTTCTTAGATTTAGCCATAAACTTTCACCTTTGCTACCCGTAAACTGCAGTCCAAAATAATCAACTTCTATGATTCCCAATCGCCTGCACACCTGGAACAAAAATAATGCAGCATGGATGAGCAAATGGTACGTATTCAAGCAAACCCAAGGGCTCCTCCAGAGGCTAAGACTGCCGCATACTTTTTACAAAGTTCTGCGGTGTTAACAATTCCGGATCTAAGCTTGAATAACAAAGTTCTAAGGCCCCAGTAATATCAAACCACGAGCTGTAGCATGGAGGTTTGTACTTCCTTTAATATCTAGGACGTGACCAATGCAGTAAAGAAAAAAGGAGTCCTCAAAAGTAGCCTTCCAAAAGGCCGAGGAGAGGGAACGACAGGGCATTTTTTTTGTTCCTGTCACCGGAATTCCCTCCACCAGGACAATCTGCACAGCTGATCTGGCAGCTTATTATTTGGACAATTTTAACCATATGGACTCCAAAAACACACACATCGAGGGAACACGCCACAAGTGTCCGCTAAGCTTTACAAGCGGTTTTCCAAACATCTCAGGATCGGAGGATTTTTGAGCAGCGTTTCACTGCAATAAAACTGCTGTCTGCCATACCAACTATGCACTATTTGGAACCGTTCCGCACTCCTAAGGAAACACACATGCTTAAAGACAACTGAGCAGGAGGTGACCCAAACCCGCAGTACTCTCGTCCCTCGCAAATCCGGAGATGCAGGTAAATGGTCCATCTGAGCAGCAGCCTGAGCAGCAGCATGAGGCAAGAGCCCGGCTTGTCTGCCAAGGAACCCTGGGGCCAGCTGACTGCTTGGAGCCACCCCTCCCTGGGACGCGGATGGTGCCGCCAGGCGCCACGGGGATCCAACAGGCAAGCATCACGCACACACCTGGGGCAGGTGTGCCCGGACAGTCTTCTTTCCCAGAAAGTGCCGGGTTGGGGGGCTGGGTGGAGGATCCAGTCGCCGACTGTGCCCGCGCCCCCAGCGCTGGGACCCCCTGCGCGCGCGTCCTCCGCGGCGCCCACGCGCGCCGGGAACGTCAGGGAGGGGGTCGCGCGACCCACGCCCGAGGGGAGGAGGGGGCGCTCTGGGCGCTTAGCGTGCGCTTTCCCGGCCGCCGCCACCGCAGCGCGCCCGGCCCCTGGTAGGCGGCGCGTCCCAGCGCCGCTGCGAGGCCCCTCGGCCTCCGGGGACCGGCCGGGGCCCCCGCCAGACCCCTCGCCCTCACCTGGTTGAGGCAGTCCTCGCCGTTGGCTTTAGCCTCCACCTCCACCTCCATCAGCACCGCGTCCGGCCTCGTCACATAGCACAGCATGGCTGGGGCCGCCGCTGCCGCCACAGCCGCCTCCTCTTTGGTGCGCTGGGGGCTGCCGCTTCGGCAGAGCTGGGACACCAAGCCCGGGGCTCGGCGAGGACTGCCCTCGGAAGGCTGCAGCTTTGCGGACGCCTGCCTTGCGCCCCACGGACGCCGCTCGGGTCCCCGCCACCCCCTCGCCCGTCGCCCGCTGGCTCCCCCTGTGCTCCGCGGTAGCACCGCACTTCAGCAACCCAACTGCCTGCGCCGCGACAGGGACTTCTCTGATATAGCAGCCCCGCCCCCTTCGGCTCGGGGCCCCGCCAATCACAGAGCTCCCGCCCCTCCTCCGTCGCCCAACCAGCCAATAGTGGCCCCCTCACGGTCGCCGCCCGGACCTCCCAGCGCCGGCTGAGTTCCCCCGGCGGCCTGGGTAGGTGGCAGCTTGCGGGAGCCGGGTGCTGCGAGGAGGGAGGCCCAGAGCACACCCGCTGTCGCTGCTCGCTGGGCGACGCCGCTCGTAGGGAGCGGTAGCCCCAGGCTCTAGGCGGGGACGCCTTTCTGTCGAGGCTTGAGTTTATGATGATTTAAAGCCTCCACGTTGCAGCTATTCTTCAGAACCCTTGGGTCACTCCAACAACGCATTTCGGTGGTGAAAGCAAAAAGGCAAAGGAGCAATCTGTAGCCCAGAGAAAACTGTCTCCAGCGAGGTTTGCCTCCGTGGGTTGTTGGAAGGCAGAATTGTTGCTTATTTTAGACCTCATCATTGAAAAAACAAAATATGAGTATACAAGTTTTCTCAGTTGACAAATAAGCCTGATGGCTTGGTCTAGTAGTTCTTACGTTAACCCTCTCCAAGAGCTCATATTTATCCGCTCTGCTGAATCAAAACACCAGGGTACTAGGCCCACTGTCAGCTTGCTAATTTTATCTCATGTTTTGTCTTATTTCTTAAACATGCAATGAAAACCCCATACCCTGCTTGTCCCTCTCTCAATCAACCGATGTTATCCCCCCTTAAAGGTAGGGTGCTCGTCCGAGGACCTAATTGGTGGTATATCCCCAGTACTAGCTATTAGTAATGAAAGATCTACAGTTATTCACTCATTTGCTACTTGCCTTATTTGCCAATACATTACTTAGCCTACCTCTTTTGTGTCTTTATAGGAGATGCAAGATGTGGGCTTCAGCCTTAGACCCTTGGACAACTGACTTCATCTCTCTGAACCTGGGTGTTGTCAACAGTAAAATGGAGACCTCGGTGTCTGCTGTGCCTTCACCTAGCATAGTTGTGAAGTAGAGTGAAGATAATACTGTTCATAAAAGCATTCGGATGTCCTTGTGTATATAAGGAGAGCTATAGGTTGGGTCTTGCACTGTCTGCTAATGACTTTTGTTCCTACTCCTTTTATTTCTGATCAAGTAGGAAGGGTAGAACAGAGCTAATTGGAAGGGTCCTTCACTCAGGCCAACTTTGAGAAAAACTCTAAATAGGCCGAGTTCTGACCCACCCTGTTGCAGAGGGACTCTTGTATGTAATCTTACGTGTTTTTTCACTGTCACTCAGGCTGTAGTGCAGTAGCACGATCATAGTTCATTGCAGCCTCAAACTCCTGGCCTCAAGTGAACCTCCAGTCTTGGCTTCCTAAAGTGCTGGGATTGTAGGAGTGGGTCACCTGTTTTTTATCTCACCTTGCGCTGCTGAATTAGTCCCTTCCTGCATCAACTCTTGTTCTTCATTCCCTTAATTCCAGTTTGCTCATCTGGAAAATTTATCTGGGAGATAGCATTTGGATCAATTTTTACCTAATTTATGTTTAATTGCTAGAAATTTCAGAACAGGGAGAAGAGATGAGGGACAATATGGAGGCCACTTATACTGGTTACTATTTTTACTTATGAACAGAAACCAAAGCTGGCTAACTGGAAGCTCATAGAATCAATGAGTACCAGGCATAGAAATGAATAGAAGAAGAAAATATTGGTTGGCTGAGGACAAAAATAAACAAACAACATAAACAACAAGAAAAAAACCCAAAAGTACATACACCCATTTTGTGGAGAAACTATTTTTAAAATAGCTTAGGTTTTTGGTTTTATGAGGGATATGCCTTTTTAAAAGTATGATTTCAGGCTGGGCGCCTGTGGCTCAATCGGCTAAGGCGCCAGCCACGTACACCTAAGGTGGCGGGTTCGAATCCCCAGCCCGGGCCTGCCAAACAACAATGATGGCTGCAACCAAAAAATGGCTGGGCATTGTGGCCGGCGCCTGTGGTCCCAGC
>CAUYQV010181883.1:0-12376 GCA_963574575.1 Galagoides demidoff
ACCTCCAACTCCTGGACTCAGGCGAGTCTCCTGCCTCCACCTCCCAAGTAGCTGGGACCACAGGCGCCCGCCACAACGCCTGGCCATTTTTTTGTTGCAGCCATCATTGTTGTTTGGCGGGCCCGGGCTGGGGATTCGAACCCGCCACCTTAGGTGTATGTGGCTGGCGCCTTAGCCGATTGAGCCACAGGCGCCGAGCCAATGTTAGATCTTAATTATAAACAAAAACCTTCAATTTGTTGACATTCAAGATAATTGGGTTACAAAGATAGAATGTCCTTAATGTTTGAAAAACATCTCTCTTTGATCAATAGTAGGGCATGCTAAAATAAAAGTAGTATTATAATTATTATAATAATATTTACTTTTGAAAATCATATGCTGGATATTCTTCTGAGCTTTTTATATATTCTTTAAATTCTCATAATTAATTACTTGAGGTAGATGCTCTTATTATTCCATTTTACACGAGGAAACTAAGGCATAGAGAGACTAAGAAACTTGTTAGTGCTTGCATGTCTAGTAAATAGTTAGTAAGTTGAGTTTTTTCCTGACTGTATGGTTGTCCTTTTCATACCAGGAGTGTGGTTTTGATGTCCATGCTTTTACTCTCTATCTTTTACTGCTTAAAATGGGCAAAGAACAAGAAGGGAAGTTTTGAAAAAGAAGAAGTCAAATGACCTAAAAACAATTTTTTTATTTCATTTTATTTTACTAATGGAGAATGAGAGTAAGAAATTTTTGTGGAGTGGTGATGGAAATTTCTAGCATGGGATTGGAATATTTGCCCTTTTGGCAAGTTACTTAGAAGCCCTTTGCCAAAAGCTTGTGTGATTGGGGATCCATAACACCAGGTTAAAGGTGGAAGTTCTGGTAGCGGCAGTAGGGAATGTTCCATTGTCCTTGGTCACTCTTCAGGATGACGAAGGTGCGTCATGCCCCATGGTCAATATTTTGAACTTTAGGTGTACACTTCGTTATGTTCATCATTCTAAGCATAGTTCATCATCCTAAGCAAGGCTGTCCTTTCTCAAAATGAGTGGGGTCTTGCTAGTGACAGCTATATAATATAAACAAAGATTATTGAGAATTTTAGTGGCTTTTTATGTAGGAAATCTGTAGGGTTTCAGCTTTGATAATAAACGTTCAGTTATGAGTTTATTTTATTGTGGCATGATGGAATTTGAGAGAAGTTTCATGAGCTGATCTCAGTGGCCACAACTTAAATGATTCTTAATGTTTAGTTTGGTGCAAGAAATGCAGGGAATATAGGTCTAATTCCTTTATTCAAACTCAGTAAATGGTTTGGGACAATTAATTTCCAATTGTTTCCCAGTAGAGCAGATTTACTTGTATATTAATGAGGCACAGGTGTTAGGCCCCTGGTGTCTGCATGCCTGGGAGGCATATTTCAGTTGTTTATCTACTCAGCCATAGGTACTGCAAGGTACTCAGGCTTGCCTTTAACAATTTTTACAGTGAGGCCTTTTAATTTTTTGATGTTTTTTCAAATTTTCCTACACCTGTTAAAATTTTAAAACTGATCATGTAGGAAAAATTTGCAGAGGTTTCAATATTAAGTAGCACTAACAGTTAAGGAAAGTCATCTTCTATTATACTTAACTCCCCAGCTTGGCATTAAAGAAAAACAGGTTCATTTAAGCAGATATTTCACTGTATCTGTTGAGAAGCCAATATAATCAACATTACACCTTTTTGTTGTATATTTTTGAAGTGTGTATGTATATTTTTGTCACAGCTAAAAACAGTCATTTATTTATATTAATATTCTTTTCTTTTGTTGTTTATCCCCTAAACTGCACTATCAACATCTTAAAGGAAATGTAATAGCCTCCATAGAAATGAATTTCAATAGCTGGCATAATTATAGCTATCTACATATTCATTAAATCTACAGAAGAACTGTATCCAAAAAGACAGCCATGCGTTTAGAAACAGTACACAACTAAATATATATGTTTTAAAAGTTGTATTTCTTACACTTATTTAAAATTAATTTCCAGTAGCATTCCTCTCCAAGCAGATGAATTTTAACAAAAGGATTCCCATGCTTTGGTTTCTTTCATGTAGGAAAGAATGGGAAGAACTATTTGTAAACAACAATTACTTGGCAACAATAAGGCAGAAGGGGATTAATGGGCAGCTGAGAAGCAGCAGGTTCCGCAGCATTTGCTGGAAGGTAAGAAGAAAATATTTATTTACAGTTTGTGGTTGCAATATATCAACACATTACCTGATGCCCTGGAAGATTACCCATGCAGGGGATCACTGCATTTTCCAAAAGACTTCACTCCCATTATTTTGCCCATCTTTGTTTATCTTTCATAGGACATTTACTAATAAATCCAGAATAACTGGTGATGGTAAAGGAATCATGTGCGATAACTGTCTCTTTTCATGTTTTGTTGGTGTAGTATTCAGAACAACACTTTAACGTTCCCCAGAGGCTTTTGCAGAATATTTGAAGCTGGGCAGGGGAAGGGAGTGGGGGAGGCTTTCGAGTTCCATCATTTAGTCCTCTTCCCTTTTTTCTTTATAACTAGCAAATGTAAAAGATTTTTTTTCACATTTCTTTTACTAAAAACACAAATTGAAGAGCAGGAAGAAGTAGAAGGAAATTGGGTTATTTTCCTTCAGAGGGAAAGTGCCATTGGTGACTAAAACTAGTAATAATAATCTATAGTTAACTCTTCAGTTGCTTTAAATACTGTTTCTTTTTGTTCTCCAAAAACGAATTAATGTTTAGACTCATTTCTATACTGACTTCTACTGAAAGCATTTTCGTTATCTGTGTGCATAAATTGAGTGTACAGAGTTTGTGAAAGTAAAGATAGTAAAGAACAAATGATGCATTAGACATTTTTAGATGTGATAATTTAGATTTAATACTTATATTTTTCTTCTTTTAGATGCAGGCATTAAAGGCAAGAGACCTGTAGCTTGAGTATTTATATACAAACATATGTGCCCTACCACTATTCACTGTTTAACTTTTAGTATCTTTCTTTTTCTAAAAATAAACCTAAATCTAGATTTACTTTAATGTTGTATTAAACTAAATTAAATCAAATTTGTCTTTTTAAGACTGCTTGCTATTTTTATAAGCTGATTGCCAGTTGATCATTATATTTTGCTCTGTGAGAGGAATTCCTTTGCATTTCAGGCTGTGTCCTTAGTCCTTACACTGTCTTTTACTATATTTTACTCATTTATTTTATGACAAAACCTTAAGCTTAGTTTCTGACTAGATCTTGTATTTCTTAATAATCCCCTACCACTGTCATTAAGATTAAAATGTAAAAGATGAGTTATACTTGGACCTCAATGAATTTTTCTTCCTTTGCAGTATAAATCTGGTAGGGAGCTTGGTTCCATTTGTGCTATAGCTTTTATATCCTTGTTTTTTGGTTTTCTGATTGTTCACTTTTTGAATTTTCTAATTGTATATATTTAAATATCTCCAACTCTAAGTTATTAGAAATTGGAATTGAATGATTGTTTAAATATGAAATATCTTGAATATGATTTCTTTCAATTCTCAAATAATTCTGTTTGGCATAGTTTCACATTTTATATCTTTTGATTGTTATAAAAGTTTCCTCTTTGTTTCTTCACAGCTATTTCTTTGTGTTCTTCCTCAAGATAAAAGTCAGTGGATAAGTAGAATTAAAGAGTTAAGAGCATGGTATAGCAACATTAAAGAAATAGTAAGTAAATAATAAATTTAGTTGCTGTGATTGTTTTCTTATGCATACTTAAAATTCAGCAGCCTCTAATTCTTACGTGTGTGTGTGTTTTCTCTTTCTTTACCAGCATATTACAAATCCAAGGAAGGTTGTTGGCCAGCAAGATTTGATGATCAATAATCCCCTTTCACAAGATGAAGGGGTAAAGTTCCTCTTTATTGATATCTCACCCTCTTTTGCTCACAAGAATATGCTTATGTGCTTGGTTATCAATCACTGTGAAAATGATATCTCATGCCAACTATTTTCTTTATTATGTGTATGCTTTTACCTAAAACCTGATGGAAATTGTTTTATGTTACATACATAGTATACTGTAGGAAATTAAGTATCTATTTCTGTGGAATAGCATTATCTGTAGCATCTGAGAGTAAAATAGAAGAGCATAAAGATGAGAATAGAACCATCTCATCAAGTTTGAAATGTGGAATGAGGTGGCTCAGGAAAGCCTCATGATAAAGTAGAGAAGGGTTCACTTGGCAAGACTAACTTCCAGGAAGAGAGAAGTAACTATTTGTAGTGAATGAGTCTGTGAAGAAGTTTAAAAAAAGATCACGAAAAAGATCAGGCCTACTTCTTATATTCCAATGAAGACTAGGAATAATTACTACTTTAAAGATAATATATAACTTTAGTTGTTGCTTCTCTAATCTTTATCTGTTTACCTAAGAATAAGTTTTTTTCTATTTCATTATAATGTTAGCATTTCTTTTTCTTGATATAATAAGTATCATGTAGTCTTTGGTATAGAAGTATAAAATATTAAGTAATTTTTAAAACTTTTCCTAAATTTACATTTTAAAATACATGCTAAAATTTACTGGATTATCAAACCAAGTGTTGTAGAAAACATTATGTATCTGCAGTGCACTGGGAATTTAAGTCAGGTTCAAGCTGGAGCCACTTGACCAATGTGTCTAATCCAAGCACTTTTGTATTGTTGTACAGTAATAATAGTGTATAGCTGTGAAAATTATTCTTCTCTTTATATCATAGATGTTCTAAAAATACAGAGTTGTTCTCAGTATATGGGGAATTCTTTCCAGGGCCTCTGTGGATACCAAAACTTTTAGGTGTTTATGTCCCGTGTGTAAAGCAGTGTATTGTTTCTGTATGATCTATATGCCTACTAAAATGTAAATACTGTGTAAAATTGTCATACTGTATTTTTAAAGTTGGTATTTTTTTTTATTGTTGCATCATTTTTATTTGTTCCTAATGTTTTTGATCTATAATTGGTTGAATCCTTAAATTCAGAATTCACAGATACGGAGAACTGACTATATTCAATAATATCAAACTGGAAAAAGTGGTGTTAGAGTAAGGGTGTATTTGAGAGATTAAGCTAGATTTTAATAAAAATTATCCCAATCTCACGTTTTCTATCTGCACTAAAAAATAACTCAGGGAAGGATAAATTTAATCATTTAACTTATTAAATTGAAATTTAAAAAGTCAAGCAAAGATGTCAGATTCATTTAAATAGGTTGTTTTCCTTATTTCAGAGTCTCTGGAATAAATTCTTCCAAGATAAAGAACTTCGATCAATGATTGAACAAGATGTTAAAAGAACGTATGTAGAATTATTTGCGTCTTCCTTTCAGTAATTTAAATTGGTGTTACCACTCTATAATTTTAGCAAACAACAAAGTCCATAGAAGAGCTTAACTAAATACAATATTCGACTTGTGTTAATAACAAACTTTTTATGACCAAATTATGATAATAAGGATTATTTTCTGTTCTTACAATACAGATTTCTATTTTCCCCTTTGGAAAGTAAATTATATTTATAATACTGATTATCTTGAAGTAATATTTAGTTAGTTTTATCAATTTCCAACAATTATTTGAAGTTTTATGCATCTGATTAAGGTTATATTGTATAGTCCTCATATTGATACTGCTAGAAAAATTTACCTTTCTGTATGCATTTGAATCTTTTTCTAACCAAATTGCTTTTAAAATAACAACCATTGTTCTTATCCTCCTTATTTGTCTTCTTTTTGAAGCTACTCAAATTTGCAAATAATCACTTCTCTCAATCTACTTAGTATTTACTATGGGAAGAATAGTTTCTTGTTTAGTATATAGTTAATGTCCATAACTTTGTTGTGTAGGACCTTGACTTTCTGAGTCATATAGGAAAGTACATGGAATTTGTGTCAGAATATCCTAGGGTGAGTCCTACCTAACATATGCCGTAGTACTGGGGAAATTACTTCAACATCTTACAGAAAAGAAATAATAATAAACACTTTACATGATGTTTATAGATTGATGCAAATACAGTCATAGTAGTAAGTTAGATGGGATTATACTTTAAACTAAACCATCACATAAATGTTGATAAATTCAATTTAATGATTGGGATCTGGAATTAGCAGGTAATTCCAGAGTTCTGGGTATTTCAAGCAGCTTCCTCCAAGTCCTTTGCAGCTTTGTCTGTGAGCTTTACTTTTAATTCGATATCAAGGCCCTTGGCTCTCTGATAGTTAGCTGTTTCTGTGTCCCAAACACTGAATAATCAGTTGACATGTGCTGCTATTAAGATTACATTATGTATTTAATGAAAGAAATTTTCTATTTTAAAATAAAAATAATTCAGGGTGGCGCATGTGGCTCGGTGGGTGGGGTGCCGGCCACATATACCCAGGGTGGTGGGTTCAAACCCCGCCCTGGCTAAACTGCAACAAAAAATAGCCAAGTGTTGTGGTGGGTGCCTGTAGTCCCAGCTATAGGGAGCTGAGGCAAGAGAATTGCCAAAGCCCAGGAGTTAGAGGTTGCTGTGAACTCTGATGCCAGGGCAACAGTAAGACTCTGTCTAAAAAAAAAAAAAAAAAAAAAAAAAGAAAAGAATTCAGAGGAATCATATGTTCAGAGACAATAAAACCATAGATGACTGCCAGCGATAGTCGGGAGACGGGCAGAAGATACGAAATTATTTTTGTTAGCTTAATTCATAGCATTGGCTGGGAAGTTCTGTATCTTGTTTCGTGGAAGGCTCTCCCACTCTGACCACATTTAGTGTAAGTCTCTTTGCTATCTCTCTGTAAATTCTGTGGCAAGGAACTTATCTTTTAAGGTAAGATGGTCAGTTTTATTTTAAGGCCACCAAATCATTTAATCATAAAAGCTGAATAGCTTGTGTAATCTTACTACTTTGCATCTCCATAAGGCACTACATGATCTAAAATCCATATTTTCCATAAGGCAATTCATAATACAATAAGAGAAGAAAAGAAGTATGTTTCAAAGAAGGTTATACTCTGTGATAAAAATTCTGTTTTTACCAAATGTGTATTTATTGAATGTCTACTGTGTTTCAGGTTTTCCCCTTGTATTGGGGAGAACAGAGTGGTGAATAACAGAGATGTGGTCCTCTATTGTGGTGCAGGGGGGAATAAAATAACAGCATGTATATATAAAGAGGATAATTATATAAGGCAGGGTAATATGATAGCGAGAGGGAGAGTAGTGGGAGGGCTGCTGTAGGAGTATTGATCAGAGGAGACATCTTTTTTTTTTTTTTTGAGACAGAATCTCATTATGTCACCCTTGGTAGAGTGCTGTGCTGTGGTATCACAACTCACAGCAACTTCTAACTCCTGGGTTTAAGCAATTCTCTTGCCTCAGCCTTACAAGTAGCTGGGACTACAAGTGCCCGCCACAATGCCTAGCTACTTTTGTTGTTTTTGTTGTTGTTGCGGGTCTGGGCCAGGTTTGAACTTGCCATTACTTGTGTATGTGGTCAGTGCCCTAACCACTGAGCTACAGGCGCCGAGCCCAGAGGGGACATCTTTGAGAAGGTGACATTTTAGCTGAGATGTGAAAACAGTATAAAAACCAGCCATGTGAGAGCATAGGGAAGAACATCCCAGGCCTCAGAAACAGCTAGTGAGGAGTCCCTCAAGAAAATGAGCTCAGTGTTTAGAAAAACCACATTCACAGGTATGGCTAGGACCAAGCAATTTAAGGAAGGGGAAATCTGAGAAGAGAGCAAAGGCCAAATAGTCTTGTAGATCATAGTAAGAAGTCTTGATTTTATTCTAAATGCAATGAGAAGTTATTGCAATATGCTGAAAGATAACTTTGGCTGCTATGTAGTCAAAGTTGGATGTAAGAATGGAAACTGGAAAAGTGACTAGAATTCTTAAATACAATTTAAAGGGTCATCACATGTAGTTTTCTCGAATCTAGCCATTCTCTTCCATGTTTAGTACTGCATTTCAGGTCCTTTTTACCTCCTACCTACAGTCCCTTGCTTGTTTCATTATTCTCTTTGGATCTAGTATATTTTCACTTCTAGTCCATTCCACGATCTACAGCCCCCTCGTCTCAAAGCACATTTGTAATCCCGCTGTTTGCCTAATTCAAACCCTTTTATGGCTCCTTGTTGCCCTACAGAAGAATGGACTTACCCTTCTTCCCTATACAGGCCTTATTAATAGGGAAGTTCCCTGTTAATACTTCTGGCATTATTCCATGAACAGGTTTTATACTTTCCATTTTCCATGTTCTCCTCCACTGGAAGGCTACTTCCTTCCACTGCTTCCAATTGTCGATTTCTGAAAACTCATCCTTCATGGTCTGAGTTCATTAAGCATTTTCCAGTCTTTACAACTGGAAATAATTTGTGTCTGTCCTATGTTATTTAGAACTTACATGATAACTTTCTTATGATATCATTTAATTTTGTTTGGTCTTACATTTACTTAAGTCCATTTGTCAATGTATTCAGTATATTTACATTAAACTCTTTGGTACCCCAGGCACTACAGGTGCCAAGATAAATATGACATGGATCCTTAAGAAGCTCAAAGTCTTAGCTGGGCATTGTGGCGGGTACCTGTAGGCCCAGCTACTTGGGAGGCTGAGGCAAGAGAATCGCTTAAGCCCAAGAGTCTGAGGTTTCTGTGAGCTGTGATGCCACGGCACTCTACCCAGGGGTGAGAGCTTTAGACTCTGTCTCAAAAAAAAAGAAGCTCAAAGTCTAAAAGAGAAAGCAGAAAATAAAAAAAAATTACCATATAGGGTAACTGGTGCCATAATAGAAGCAACGTGTGCAAAAGCTGTGGTGTTAGCCCAGTCGTCATATTTCAAACCTGATGGTAAACTCCTCGAGGGCACAAATCTTGTCTTTTTTATGTTTTACTACCCATTGCCAACTTGATGCTTAATAAGTTATCATTAATTACAAATCTTATTACCGATAATCAGTGTTGTTCAATTTTAGAAATAATCTCTAACATCTTTTAAGTCTTCAGAATTTTAAGTCTTCAGAGACATAACCACACTTTAAAGGAATACTGTTGTCAACCTTCTAGTCTGAGTTTAAACAAGACAATTTGATTTCATGAACTGTGTCTTTCACATCACTATTGAATTATTTGATCTTCATATGTCACTGTATTAAATATTATCTCCCCCTTCAACTAATTTTAATATTCTTTTATGCCACTAACCTTTTATGCCTCAAAGGGTTTTGCATTCATTTCAATTAATTGTTCTTTAGCTCAACCTAATGAGGTTGTTACCATTCCCATTTTTATTACTGAAAAAAACTAATAATCAAAAAGTAAATCAAGGAACTTCCAATTTATAGCATTTCTAATTTAGAACTTCAATTGTCTGTTCTGAATAAATTTTGCCATGTTTCAGAAGCTCTAACATTAAATGAAATTCAGTATTATTTAAAATGATGGAAAATAATGAGTTCAGGATAAAATATCATTTCCATATTAGATGCCAAAGAAGTATGTTATTTGGTCTATCAAGGTCTATTCTAAAAATATATATACAGCATTTATAACATCATTTGCAGATTAACATATTTGTAAGCTATTGCCAAATAGTCTATTTTCTTCAAATGTGTTCTCCCTCTTTCTTGAATTAAATGATTAAACTTCCTTAATTTAATCATTTTAACTTGACCATATTTTAAAAGTTTATCTGATTACCTATTGGATTTGCTAATCATTAACTTCAATTTTTGGTCTTTTGTGTTTCTAGTAGTTATAGTTAGCATTTTAGGTAGCTCATTCATCATTTAATTACTCTGTTTTCTACTTGAATCTCTGCAATATGGTTAGATTCTTAAATTTGAAACTTTCTCATTTTAATGCTTCCTTTTGTTTTTATTTTATTTGTGGGGCAAGCTTCAAACATTATTTCAGCAATCTATCTCCTCAGTTTTTTAAAATCTTATTTCATATATTATGGATTCATTAATAACTGCTAAAATTTTCCTTTTAAAGTTACAGATACATGCTACATATTTTTGTAGAGATACAGTGCTATATAGATACATGCTGTAGACACGAGGCACACGTGGCTATTTAAATTTAAGATAAATAAAAAAAGTAGTTTTCATTCACAATAACCACGTTCAGCTGCTAGTGGCTGCTTAGACAGCACAACTCCAGAATACTTTTGTTATTATGGAAAGTTCTATTGGACAGCACTGTATATGTAATACGTTGTTGTTGTATTTTTATATATTATATAATATGAATGTCTACATTTTATCTTTTATTCATGTTGAACATTTAGATACAGCCTGTGCTAAATACTTACTTTTATTTTTTTCCCTCCCCTTAAGAAAACTACTTGAATTTTTGTGATGTATAAGTCTTACCAGTTTTTGGTCAAATGTAGTTATCATGTTACATTGTTTTATGCTGATGGAAATTAGATTATTTTTGAAAATTTTTTCTGTATTAACAATATACAAAAATGATTTTATAGAGTTAATTTATCGAGACTTTTTGTTTTAATTTAAAGACCATCTTTCTTAGTTCCCATTTTGGAAGAAATACTCCTAATACTTTGGTCCATTGATTGTCGCACTTTATAAAGTTAAAATGCTCTAAATGTTGGTATCTTTTACACAGTTTCTTCCAAGCCCATTTATATTTAAATAAAAAACAAATTCCTCAGGGAAGAAAGATTTTACAAGCAATTTCAGAGCAGAATTGATTTTGGTGTGTGTTAATGCCGACAATCTGCCCAGTGTTAAAATGTTAAAGAGAAAAAAAAAATACAAGCTGCCATCTTCTTGTGATCACACCAAAATAGCAGCTTGTATTTATATTTTCAGCCTCCTCGAGGTGGACTGCAGGCACACACGAGTGAGTGGGTATACTGGGTGTTGTGTTGTGATTTTATTTAATGCAGGCAAAGTACATGCTTGTGCATGCACGACCAGCCCTCACATATGCACTTATTCACAGCCGAGAAAGTGAAAACTACAACACAAGCCGCTCTCTAAGAGTTGTCGGCAACCTGTGTGTGTGTGTTTCTTAAATATTAAAGAGGGGAAAACAGATTTTCAGGAATATGAGAAATAATTCTTCTGTTAAGTGGCCTATAGTCTTTCCTCATTTCTCACTTAAGGTAGAAACAAAATAATTAATATTGCGTATATATATTTAGAAATATGTATTTTCCTATACTGCTCCTGTTTTAAAGTGTATTTTTCCCAATTCTGTTTCATTTAAGCATGCAAATTCTTAGCATACATTTATTCTAATTTATGAGTTTTTTTAAAACTTAAGAATTTTTTTTCAATATTTGAATGAAAATACAGGTTTATTTGCTATAAAACAATAAACCTATAAACCCATAAAACATATAGTTGTAATGCTTTGATTAGCATCCTGATGTTCCTGATCTTTGGAATTTGGAAGCAGTAGTATGCGGAGGACAGCACAGGTACGTTACCCTAAGCTGCTGACCATTCGAATTTTTGCTGAGATTTTCTTTGTTTTGAATAATCCAGGTTTTGAGGACCATTTATAGTTGTGGTTTTATATGATTATGAGAAGGTTAAAAAGTAAAGACTGGTGGGTGGTATAGTGATACCCAATCCTGAAATGCCCAGTGGCATAGCCTGTTTGGTAGTGTAACAGTCTTTTTAGAACATTCAAGCATATTTAGAATTGAAGTAATGTTGGTACTTCAGAGGTAGTACTTTGAATTCCTTTTAACTTTTTTCTTTGTTGTTGAAAAGTGCAAAATAAAGCCTATTTTCATTTGTGATACAATATTACATTTAAAAATGTATATGTAGTATATCTACCTAGTTAGGTATTTTTCTCCTAATTTTTCACCATTATGGTAGGAGTAGAGAGGGGGTTTTTTGTTTATTTGTTTTTGTTTTTGGAGGATTGGAGGCAGTGAGGAAAAGGGCTTATTATATACTCAGGCATTGTAGAACCAGAAAGAACCTTAGATGAACATCTCTACTTAGGCGATGGTGGCAGATTCTGCCTCCTGAACTGAAGCCCCACTTGCCCTCTGTCAACCGTGTTTCCTGTCATCACAACCATTCTGCTTAGTCTTTTCAACTGTATGGTGATTTTAAACTTCCACCTTCCTTGTTAGACTCTAGGAGATTTTTCTGCTATCCTCTTGGGCTGAACGCTAACCATTGTCATCACAACAGATCAGTACTTTTCTTTTCTTTGACTTTTTTTTTTTTTTGAGACGGAGCCTCAAGCTATCCCCCTGGGTAGAGTGCCATGGCATCACAGCTCATAGCAACCTCCAACTCCTGGGCTCAAGCAAGTCTCCTGCCTCAGCCTCCCAAGTAGCTGGGACCACAGGCG
>CAUYQV010181887.1:0-12229 GCA_963574575.1 Galagoides demidoff
AAAAAAAAAAAAAAAAAAAAGAGTGCTACGATTATAGGCATGAGCCATCATACCTGGCCTTGGAGCTCTACTTTTGCATCCATCCTACTTCTTCCCCACACAGGTACTCTTTTAACACAGAACAAAAGGACCACTAGCCCACTGACAGTTCTGTCTTCTCAGAAAGCCAATTCAATTCCACCTCTATCGTTTTTCTCAACACTCGAACCTGCAGTGTTTCCCCAACAAACACACATACTAGTCTCTGTTGTTCATTAGGCACACAACCACTTCTAGCTCACATACCAATGGTAAACTTTCTAGACTGCTCTGTCTTGAGCCCTAATATTTGAGTTACTTAGAAGCAAAGCCTTTCATGGAATACACAAATTTAAGACAGAGTGGCTTAAAAAAATAGACTTGTGCAGAAGTTATGACAGTGGCTTAAAAGAATAGACTTTTGCAGAACCTTCTGCACCTTTAAGTCTTGTTAGTTGAATGCTGTATTCCTCCCTCCAACCTGCTCACCTTGAACCTTCGAGCTAGAAATTTATTCTTGATCTCTAAGAAATTGCCACGGTTCATTTCACCCTTGAAAGGCTCATTGAGGATGGCATAGCGTGGGTCATTCTGGATGTCCTGCCACCGGGCATAGCCATGGCTATTGGAAAAGTGTTCAGGAAAAACAAAGCAAGTAAACTAAGAACCTCAAACTACTAAGGATCTTCAGAACCTTCCACCAAGAACCTCAATCCAGACCCAAGGAAAGGATACTTTATGATGCCAGCTAGCAACCAGTAGTCATGCCGTCGGTGCCAGATCTCATAAGTCTTCTTGGTGACTGTGGCTGCCCGCTCCTCGTTCTGCCAAAGGGAGTGCAACTCTGAGGAGGAATATAGAGAAGGTTAGAGAAGAGGAAGGAAGGCAAGCACCTGTGAGAAGTAAAAAGGCTATTGATTCTGTCTCTCATCCCCCACCTTTGATACCACCTTAGTATAGTTTGCCTCTGACTTTCTAACACAAGACCCAGAGAAATATACAATCAGTCTGGCACACGCTCATCTAGTAAAAGTCTCTGTGCCCAGATTTCTGACAAGAACTCTAATTTCACCTCAGATCCTTCTAACCCCAGTGGGCTCCTAATGCCCATACCAGTAAAACCACCATCTGCAATGTTGAACATGAAACGCTGTTTAATATTTTTCTTTTGTTTCTCATCATTCAGGTCCTTAGGGGTCTCTCCATTCTGAAGCATCACCTCTTTTTTCTCTTCTTCTTCTTTCTTCTCTTCTATAGGATATGTAGAAGAAAAATATCAGCTACAGACAAAAGCTCAGTAGCATGGCCTAACCCACAGCACTAAATACTATAAGGTATTAGTATTATAATATTATAAATACTACAGTACCAACCACCACCTTTTTTCCACACGGGTGACTCTCACCCCCAGAAAAATGTGCCACCAGCCAACTGACAACCAAGTATAGAGATAGAAAAAGTCTCTTATCTTGGGATAAAATGGCTATATGATTATTGATAGGAAGGCAGAGGAGGATAAAGTCCTCCAAACACCCACCTTTGTCCTCTACCACAATAGGGGTCAGATCTATTGCTGATTTCTCCTCCACTTTCTCCACATCAGCAACACCTAGAACAACAGACGACCCTGAGAATAAACCTAAAGGAAGAATGTTCTCTTCTGTTCCATACTATTATCTAATCACAATAATCTTAAATCTAAGTCTCTGTAATTAAAGTCTTAAAAGATACCTTTTTTTTTTTTTTTTTTTTTTGAGACAGAGTCTCACTTTGTCACCCTTGGTAAAGTACTGTAGCGTCACGGCTTATAGCAACTTCAAACTCTTGGGCTTAAGCGATTCTCTTGCCTCAGCCTCCCAAGTAGCTGGGACTACAGGTACCCGCCACAACGCCTGGCTGTTTTTGTTGTTGTTGTTGTCATTATTGTTCAGCTGACCCGGGCTGAGTTTGAACTCACCAGCCCCAGAGTATATGGCCAGCGCCCTAACCACTGAGCTACAGGCACTGAGCCCATAGAAGATGTCTTAAGAGGTAGATGGGGAACCCACAATCTAAAATCAAGGGTACAGGATTTTCAGTGTATCACTTCCTTTTGACATCTCTACAGCCAAACTCAAAGTCCAAGAGCAACTATGGCTCACACAGGGATCTGTGGTGCTTGAAAATGTGGATACCTTTGGGTTCTGTCTCCATAGGTTCCTCTGATCTGTCCTTCACCTCTGCCTTTTCTACTTTTTCCTCTCCCTCAGAGGATTCGACAAGGACCTTTTCATCCTCTGAGGCAGGGACAGGAGGCTGTGTACACTTCAAAGGAAAAAAAAAAAAAAGATAAGCAAACAGGCTAGCACCTAAAGAGTAGTTTTATCCTTCTGCCTTCAGTATGGCATCTAGTTTCTCCCATTTCTTACCTCAACAGCAGCCTCAGGGGCTGCAGATTTAACCTCCTTTTCTCCTTCTATGTTCTCTTCTTCTTTGAGGCTATTTTCCTCTATTTTTATCCCATCTTCTGCAGACCAATAAGGGACAATCAATTAGGAAGAAGGTTCTAGATCAGAGAAGGTCATGCCTTCCCAGTTTGTCTCATCTTAAATTGTCCTCTCGTGCCTTTAAGAGCCAGCCCTATTCTTAGGATGGCTCTCCTAAACTGAGAGGGAGATTATTGTGTGTCCTGCCAGACTACCCTGTTTGAACTGAGCACAGGGAGCAGAAGAGCATAGGCCAGGACAAGACAGTAAGTGATACGACAAGCAGACTTACTTACCAGCAGGTGGGGCAGGTGCAGGAGTATTAGGCTGTGTATCCCCTGGTGTGGAGGGTGTAGGAGTCTTTGGGGAAGGTGACCCTGGCTGAGACATCTTTTTGTTTTCCTCTACTTCAGCCAGTTCAGGCATGCTCCAGCGTCCATTAACATGTTCAAACTCCTGAACCTGTGGTAATGGGACAAGAAGGTAAAGATCCAATTCCAGCACTAGGCCCTCTTCCTATGGTCAGTCCAGTTTTGCTCAAAACTTTTAAAGATGGAGAAAAACTCAGGGCTCACCTTCTTACGAATCAAGGACATGACACCAATTCTAGTAAGTACATGCTGGCGAGACAGGCCTTCTCTGGGTACACCATCTGCAAAGGTCTCAGCCCCATCTGCCCCTGGTTCACATAAATGCCTCATAAAAAGAGAGACATAAGCCCTGCAGTAAAGAAGTAGAGAAATGAGTTAAAACAGAAATCACGTCAACTCCTAAATCAGTTTCCCACCTCCAACTAGGTATTGTACCAGGCAATGACTATGGCTCCACCTCGAAGTAAAGCCCACTCCACTAGAAGGCTGGTCTCCAGACCCCACACCATGCCCCAAGTTCTCTTCCAGGGAAGCTAAGAATACAAAGTACTCCTATTACTAACAGCTTCACCAGCCTACTTCAACAGAGGAAACAGCCTATTTCCCTGCACAGCCTGGACTAGTACAGTGGAAAGACCAGATAGGAGAAACCATTGTTCTAGATCAGTCTTTTGCAGCCCTCAACTTACTTGAACTCTTTCTCTGATTTGCCTCGCAGATCTCTAACAAGCCACTGGGTGGTAAAAGCATCCTGAGGTGGCATTCCGTATCGCATAATTGCATTAAGAAAGGCTTTTCGCTGACGAGCATTAAAACCAAGTACCTAGGCAAAAAAAGGAACCTAGGTGAGGGATAGAGCTCTCTCAATATCTGGCACTCACCCACCCCTTGTCCTAAGAATTATATGCCACTTACTTCAATATTCCCACCAACACGGGCTAACAGAGGAGGTAATGGCTTATCTTTATCATTCCGCAGGCCCTTGCGACTGGGCCTGCGGGGAGCTGCAAGAAGAAAAAGATGAATAAGTGACACTGATAGGGTATTAAACAAAACAATATTTAGAAAACCAGTAGAAAAACAAGCCCTCACCTTCTGAACGTTCATCAAAGTCTTCATCACCTTCCTCTGAGGCCACTGAGTAATCGGACTGGTTGTCGGACTGGTCGTCCTGCCAATCTGGAGGGAGAGAGGGCAGATGAGCGGGGCCCACTGCTCTAGTGGAACGGCCCATGGGTGGGGGGCGGGGCCGGCCACACACACCTCGGTCCTCCTGGGAGCCATCATTGTAGTTGACCTGTTTACGGATTCTTTTTCCTTTGCCCAGATTTCGGGCTAGATCTTCTTGCTGCTGCTCATAATGGTGGCGCAGCAATTTCTCCCAGTAGTCAGGATCCACACTTTCTTCCTGTTTTATGATTTCCCGTTCTACCTCCTCTTCCTCCTGGGACAGAGGGAGGACCAGGACTCAGGAGTGCTGAAGTCAGCACCACCAGCTACTCCTGGTCCTCACAGTTCCCATTCTGCTAGCTCCTTTCCATGACACTTAAATACTTGGTATGCCTGCTGGGACCTAAGAACTCAGAAGAAATTTAACTGACAGGACATGGCTCCACATAATTATGTATAGATTAGCAGTCTCAACTATAGAAAAACATAGGATGGAGCCATTATTATAGGTTCCTTTTTTTTTTTCTTTTGAGACAGAGCGTCAAGCTATTCCCCTAGGTACAGTGCAGTGGCATTGCAACTCACAGCAACCTCAAACTCCTCGGCTCAAGCGATTCTCTTGCCTCAGCCTCCCAAGTAGCTGGGATTACAGGTGCCTGCCACAACACCCAGCTATTTTTTGGCCCAGGCTGGATTCAAATCTGCCAGCTCTGGTGTATGTGGCTGGAGCCATAGACACCTAAACTATAGGCACCGAGCCAAGCTGCTTTCCTTTTTAAACAAAAATTTTTAGGGGCAGAGTCTGTGGCTCAGTGGGTAGGGTGCCGGCCCCATATACTGAGGGTGGTGGGTTTAAACCCAGCCTCGGACAAACTGCAACAAAATAGCCAGGCATTGTAGCAGGTGCCTGTAGTCCCAGCTACTCGGGAGGCTAAGGCAAGAGAATCTCACTAAGCTCAGGAGTTGGAGGTTGCTGTCTACCGAGGGTGATAAAGTGGGACTCTGTCTCCACAAAAAAAAAAAAAAAAAAAAAAAAAGAAAGAAAAAAATTTTAGGGCAGCTCCTGTGGCTCAAGGAGTAGGGTGCCGGCCCCATATACTAGGGGTGGAGGGTTCAAACCTGGCCCCAGCCGAAAACTGCAAAAAATAAAAATTAAATTAAAATAAATTTTTAGAGGCTTGGTGCCCATAAATCAGTGACTAGGATGCCAGCCACATATACCAGGGCTGATGGGTTTGAACCCAGCCAGGGCCTGCTAAACAACGACAACAATAACAAAAAATAGCCGGACATTATAGTGGGAGCCTATAATCCCAGCTGCTTGGGAGGCTGAGGCAAGAGTATCGCTTAAGCCCAAGAGTTTGAGGTTCCTGTGAGTTGTGATGCCACAGCACTCTACTAAGGGGCAACATGAGACAGGGGTCTGCTATGTTGCCTAGGCTGGTCTCAAACTCCTAGCCTCAAGCAATCCTCCTGCCTCAGCCTCTCAACATGCTGGGATTACAGGTGTGAGCCACTGTGCTCAGCCAAGGAAGCATTCTTCTAACCCAGTGGTTCTCAACCTTCCTAATGCCATGGCCCTTTAATACTGTTGAGAACCAGAAGCCTTTATGTTGATGTGCATACAGTTGGAAGATAGCAAAAAAGAACATAAACAAGGTTAGAGCTTTAGCAAGCCAGAATGGAGACACTTTAGAAATACTGCAAAAAATATTTACATAAGAGATAAAATATAAGAGCCATTCTATTCTTTATGAACTTCAGTTTATCAGCAAAATAAACTTCATAAAAGTTTAGCAACTTAATAGGGCACAGTGGCTCATGCCTGTATTCTCAGCACTCTGGGAGGCTGAGGCAGGTAGATCACCTGAGCACGGGAGTTCGACACGAACCCGAACAAGAGTGAGACCCTATCTCTAAAAATAGCCAGGGACTGTGGCAGATGCCTGTAGTCCTAGCTACTTGGGAGAATGAGGCGAGAGGATCACTTGAGCCCAAGAGTTTGAGGTTTCTGTGAGCTATGATGTCATAGCACTCTACCAAGGGTGACAAAGGGAAAATCTGTCTCAAAAAAAAAAAAAAAAAAAAAAAAAGTTTAGCAACTGTCTGCAAAGAAAAAGGAATTATACATATTCTCTTATGCCCCAATAATGTTTTTGCTCCCTGTCTTTTACCAGTTATGTTTTTTCAGCCACTTCAGGGCCACTGATTGATTCCAAATCCCTTATATTAAACTGCTACTGATAGCACAGTATCAGAAACAACCTAAATGCCCAGAATTATGAAACTAAATAAATTACAGCACAATCGGCCCTCAATGTCCAGGGGTTCTATATGGGTTCAACAAATTGAGGAGCAAAAATATTTGGGGAAAAAACCCAATTATGTTTACACGAAACATATACGGATGTTTTGGGTCATTATTCCCTACACAATATAGTACAATGATTACTTACATAGCATTTACATCATATTAGATATTATAAGTAAATTAGTGATAATTTAAAGTAGATGGAAGGTTACAAAGACATACAAAAGGCACTGGAAACCTAGAATGGAGAAGGGGGAAAAGCGGGGTCAGGAGAAAAACTCATCTATTGGGTACAACAAACACTAATCTGGTGATGAATGCACAAAAAGCCCTGCTTAGCATTGTATACAAGGTATCCATGTAACCTTAATACCTGTACCCCCTTAATTTTTTGAATTAAAAATTAAGAGAGAATATGGGAGAATATGCATGTTATCTGCAAATACTATGCTGTTTTACATCTGAGACTTGAGCACCTAGGAATTTTGGTATCCACAGGAAGTCCTGGAACCATGCCCTCAAGGGATAACTGCACTTCCAAATAAGGATACTAAATAGCAGGACAAAAGAAGATGGGGGAACACTATATTCTGGTTTGGTCTATATCTCTAAGATACATTAAGTAGACAAAGGCAAAGTAGAGAACATACACATACTAAAAAATTACTTTTGTGTTTAAAATATGGTGTTTGTGTGCACATGGATGTATACATACATACGTATGAATACATGTATAATTTGTATAAACATAAAATTATTTTTAGAAAGATATATAAGAAACTGAAAAGATTATTTGTCCCCAGGAAGGGAACTAAGTTGTTAGAGGACAGGTACAAAAGAGTTAACTTTGTATTTTTTTCTTTTTTTGTGAGACAAGAGTCTTATTTTGTCGCCCTCAGTGGAGTGTTGTGCTATCACAGCTCACAACAACCTCAAACGCTTGGGCTCATGCAATTTCCTTGCCTCAGCCTCCCAACTAACTTAGACTACAGGCGCCCACCACGATGCCCAGGTATTTTTAGAGATGGGGTCTGCTCTTGCTCAGGCTGGTCCTAAACTCCTGAACTCAGGCAATTCACCCACCTCAGCCTCCCAGAGTGCTAGGATTACAGGCATGAGCCTACACACCTGGTCATAACTTTGTACTTTTTTTTTTGGCTGGGGCCAGGTTTGAACTCACCACCTCCGGTATATGGGGCCAGCGCCCTACTCCTTTGAGCCACAGGCACCACCCTATATTTTTTATTTTTAACCATGTAAATTACCACCTATTTAAAAATAAAACATAAAAATATAGTACCACTTCCACAGTTGACGACTTCCTTAAGTTGACCTAAGTTTTAGACATGCACCACATATACATATTAGCATAGTAGGCCTAGCTCCTTATGTTGACCAGTTTGTTTGTTTGTTTTAATAGAGATGGGGTCTCACTCTTGCTCAGGCTGGTCTCTAACTCATCAGCTCATAAGCGATCCACTTGCCTCGGCCACTCAGAGTGCTAAGATTTTTGGTTTTTTTTAAGAGACAGAGTCTTACTTTATTGCCCTTGGTAGAGTGCAGTGGCGTCACAGCTCATAGCAACCTCCAACTCCTGGGCTTAGGCAATTCTCTTGCCTCAGCCTCTAGAGTAGCTGGGACTACAAGCACCTGACACAACACCCAGCTATTTTTTTGTTGCAGTTTGGCCAGGGTATGAATCCACCACCCTCAGTATATGGGGCCGGCGCCCTACTTGCTGAGCCACAGGCACCACCCTCAGAGTGCTAAGATTAATAGGCATGACCTACCATGCCTGGCCATAAGTTTACCAGTTTGTTACAGTCCCTTAGGCAGTCAATCTACAGAGGTTCCACTACATTATAAAAGTAAACAGCAGCTGAAGTCACTAATGGCAAACAATGTATAAATTTGTGCAGTAACCAGCAGAGTTTATCCATTTAACACATGCTATCCCAACCAATCACTTGTGTATACATTAAGGGCCAATGAAAGGAATGTGGAGTACCCTACCAGGAAGCCGTTTCTGATGAGCTACCACTGATCTGTAAACCCATGTCAGACATTTTAGCCACAGTTACACATAAACTGAAGTTAAACAGCACTACCTTTAAGAACCAAGATAACAGGAATGTATCAGAAAAATATAGCAAAAGGATGGCTCTGAGTTAGAAAGATAAGAAAAGATGGCAAAGACCACCAAAAGTTATGCGAATTCTAAGAACCCTGAGCTAAGAGATTTAAAGAGGTCTAAGAGAAAGTGAATTTTATGTTTCATTTCATAATGAAATGATATACCCCTCTATATCATTTGGGAGAGAAAATTATTAAAACAAGCCACACATTTGTATTTGTAGTGTTTTGGGATTTTTGCTATAAAAGACCAAAAAAAAGAAGGGAAGGGAGAAAAAGGGAAACAATAACTCATCTTTAAAAAAAAAAAAACACAGAGAAAGATTATCTAGGTATGTATTTTATCTCCTGCCTTTTCTCCAAAAAGACTTGAGCTAGAGTTCAAAATTTTATTCGTAGTTAATAAAATATATAAGAAAAAATGAGATTCTGGTAAAATGCCAATACCATGTTGTGAGGATGATATTTGGCATTTAAGTTTCTTGATAGCCTAGGCAAAGATGACGCTATTAATCAGTAACATCATAGCCTTTGTTCTCAAAGGAAGAGGCAAACCAATTCATCAATGTACTAATTTGCCTACAATTGTTTTCCTCTTTTTTTTGAGACAGAGCCTCAAGCTATACCCCTGGGTAGAGTGCTGTAGCATCAAAGCTCACAGCAATCTCCGACTCCTGGGCTCAAGCAAGTCTCCTGCCTCAGCCTCCCAAGTAACTAGGACCACAGGCGCCCGCCACAATGCCCGACTATTTTTTGGTTGCAGCCATCATTGTTGTTTGGCGGGCCTGGGCTGGATTCAAACCCACCACCTTAAGTGTATGTGGCTGGCGTCTTAGCCACTTGAGCCATAGGCGCCGAGCCAGTTGTTTTCCTCTTACCATCTTGGTCTCAATTCCAATTTTCAGACAATTCACCAAGGACAGGACTGCCTTAAACTCATACTCACCCCCATTTCCTCTTCTCGTACCACATACTGGGCCACTTTGAATGAGCTCAAGTACTCATTCATGCCCTGCAATTCTGTGTCTTCAGTCTCATCCTGGTTACGGTCTAGCAGTCGTTCAATGGCCTTATCATCATAGTGGATAACACTGCTATCTTCTCCTTCTTTGTTATCTCCTCCTATAAAGAATCCACAACCCCTAGTCAGCTTCAGCAGCTGCAGTGAATGAAGCAAATCCCACAGAACCCATGGTATCAAAAACTCTCCAGAGCTACCCTTCAGAGGCCAATCCCCATACCAATCTACCATATAGATGGCTTACCTCCATCTGTAGATTCATCCTTGAACAATTCCTCAGTGCCAAATTTGAGGATATCATCAAGCTCCTGCTTGGACATAGATCCAGTCTTGGAACCTAGCCCAGGCCGCACCACTAGATGTGTCAACATCATCTTCTTCTTTGCCACTTGTGTGATGCGCTCTTCCACTGACGCACGGGTCACAAATCGGTAGATCATTACCTTCTTATTTTGACCAATACGGTGAGCTCTACTAAAGGCCTGGAGTTGAGCAAGAAATAAAGTCAGAATAATATTTTCTTTCTTGAGACAGAGTCTTACTATGCTGCCCTTGGTAGAATACTGTAGCATCACAGCTCACAGGAACCTCAAACTCTTAGGCTTAAATGATTCTCTTGCCTTAGCCTCCCAAGTAGCTGGGACTATAGGTGCCCACCACAACGCCCAGCTTTTTTTTTGGTTGCAATTATCATTGTTGTTTATAGCTGGCCTGGGCTGGTTTTGAACCCACCACCCTTGGTGTATGTGGCTGGCGCCATAACCACTGTGCTAGAGGCACCAAGCCCAGAATAGTATTTTCCTGTAGTCACTTCTGTCTTGACTTCCACATAAGTTATATCAAGTACAAGGCAAGAGCCTACCTACATGTAAAACTTTCCTTTATACCCTTACCCCCAGACATCACTGCCTATCATATTATCCAAAATAGGACCATAGCTAACCCAAACTCTCTGGCTTATAATAAGGTAAACAACATAAAAAGAATCTGTGGTTTTCTCACTTAACCAACTAATTCCAAACAGTGGAGCCCTCATAAAGAATACTGTGCATTTCCAGTTAAGTTACCGTATCTAAGGCTGGTGCTTACTCACCTGGATATCATTATGGGGGTTCCAGTCAGAGTCATATATAATAACTGTGTCAGCAGTGGCCAGATTGATTCCAAGGCCCCCAGCTCGAGTGGAAAGTAAGAAGCAGAACTGCTGAGCACCAGGTGCTAATAAAAGAACCAAACACACCATTAGAAGTGTCTCCTGAATTCTAATTAATAAATATAAAATGGGGCAGCACGTGGGTAGGGCACCGACCCCATATACCAAGGGTGGTCAGGTAAAACCCAGCCCCAGCCAAACTGTAACAAAAAACAGCTGGGCATCGTGGTGGGCGCCTGTAGACCAAGCTACTCGGGAGGCTGAGGTAAGAGAATTGCCTAAACCCAAGAGTTGGAAGGTTGCTGTGAGCAGTGTTCTGCCACAGCACTACCGACGGCAATAAAGTGAGACTCTGTCTCTACAAAAAATAAATAAATAAATGTAAAATGAATGTCAGAAATATACAACCTTTGGCTTGGCACCTAAGCTCAGTGGTTAGGGTGTCAGCCACATACACCAGGACTGGCGGGTTTGAAGCCAGTCCAAGCCTGATAAACAATGACAACTGCAACAAAAACAAAAAAATAGCCAGGTGTTGTGGCGGACACCTGTAGTCCCAGCTACTTGGGAGACTGAGGCAAGAGAATCGCTTAAGCCCAAGAGTTTGAGGTTGCTGTGAACCATGATGCCACAGAAGTTAATCAAGGGCAACATAGTGAGACTCTATCTCAAAAAAAAAAAAAGAGGCTCAGCACCTGTAGTTCAGCAGCTAGGGCACCAGTCACATACACTGAAGGTGGTGAGATTGAAGCCAGGCTGGGCCTGCCAAACAATAACAACTGTGACAAAAAATAACTGGGCACTGTGGTAGGTGCCTGTAGTCCCAGTTACTTGGGAGGCTGAGGGAGAAGAATCACTTAAGCCCAAGAGTTAAAGGTTGCTGTGAGCTGTGATACTATAGCACTCTACTGAGGGCAACATAATGAGACTCTGGAAAAAAAAAAAAAAGAAAAGAAATATACAACCTCATTAGACAAATACTGATACTGAAATCAATGTGAAAGTTTAAGGAGAAACAAGATACTAGCATAGTCTCAAATGTTTCCCTTAAGATATTTATCAATCACACTTGTTAAGAATAAATGTATAGGCTCAGCACCTGTAGCTCAAGTGGCTAAGGCGCCAGCCACATACACCTAAGGTGGTAGGTTCGAATCCAGCCTGGGCCCGCCAAACAACAATGATGGCTGTAACCAAAAAATAGTCAAGGCATTGTGGTGGGCGCCTATGGTCCCAGCTACTTGGGAGGCAGAGGCAGGAGACTCGTTTGAGCCCAGGAGTTGGAGGTTGCTGTGAGCTGTGATGTCATAGCACTCTACCCAGGGGAATAGCTTGAGGCTCTGTCTCAAAAATAAATAAATAAATAAAAATAAAAATAAATAAAAAATAGGCTCGGCGTCTGTGGCTCAATCGGCTAAGGCGCCAGCCATATACACCTAAGGTGGTGGGTTTGAATCCCCAGCCTGGGCCCGCCAAACAACAATGATGGCTGCAACCAAAAAATGGCCAGGCGTTGTGGCGGGTGCCTGTGGTCCCAGCTACTTGAGAGGCGGAGGCAGGAGACTCGCTTAAGCCCAGGAGTTGGAG
>CAUYQV010181889.1:0-21511 GCA_963574575.1 Galagoides demidoff
ACATAGGCACCAACTTTTCATAACATAGTTCTAATTTCACACACTGACAATGCCATAGCTTAGTATTGAATGATACCATTAGTCTTTGATATGAGATTAATCTTTTCTATTTATTTAAACTCCATTCTGGTTTAGTTAAAAATTTTTCTTCTCTATTAAGCCCTGTCTGAATTCCTATATACCATCTGTTCTGGTACAATGTGTGTCTTTGAAATGTAAAGCAGCCCAATTGTGTTTGATAAACAGGAAATAACACCAGTATGAGAAAAAAGTAGTGTTGGTTCATAGGTGATTTTCTCTGGCAAGCTCATATTTTGCCCAGCTGAGTACAGCAAGCCAGGGAGGAATATAGGAGGGAGGTGCCTGTTTATTCTTCCTGTTTCCTCTTTGCTTAGTTTGACCACACGCTCCGGTTTGTAGGGCTCATTGTGTGATTCTCCCTGATCTTTGTGCATTTTTCCTTGGTCTCCATAACTCCACAGACTCGATTCTTCATATTTCATTCCATCAAATAATCTTCACCTTCCTAGATGACCAACAGGAAGTTCTATATTTCCTATCGCATTTATTGAGTTAAAACAAAATATTCTAATTATTCTAGTAATTTCTAGTAGAATCACTATGGTTTTTGATAAGTGCTATGATTACAGAATCCCTTTACAGCCATATCACCTTGAACATGCCTTACCTCATCTGATGACAGACTTGAATTAATCTGATGACAGATCATTCACAATGTGACTATAATACCATCATCTGATGAGTGACCTGTCCAACTTCATTTTATCCTATAAACCCTGTTATATTTAGTATGTGATCTTTCAGAAGTTAAAGTTTTTCAGGGACCCATTCATCATATTATAGCAAAAATGCCTCCAATATCTAGTGTGTAGTCTTATTCCATTTTGCATTGCTATAAAGGAATACCTGAGTCTGGGTAATTTATTAAAAAAAAAAAAAAGGTTTATTTGTCTCATGATCTTGGTGGTTGGAAGGTTCGAGATTGAACATCTGATGAGGGTCACAAGATGCTTTTACTCATATCAGAAGGCCATGGGAAGCCAAGATCAGGAAGGTGAGAGAGGAAGTACCAGAAAGAGGGGAGCAAACACCAGCCTCCTTTGAACAACTAGGTCTCTTGGGAACTAATAGAACTCCCTCACCCCTTAGGGAGGGTACTAAACTATCCATAAGCAACGTGTGCCCATAACTCAAATATCTCCTCTTAGGCCTCACCTCCTAATATGACCTCACTAGGGATTACATCTCCCCATGAGATTTGTTACAAAAACCATCTCCAAATCATAGCAATAGTCATAAGCCTGATGTACATTAGGGCTTCGCTAGACAGAGGATTCATTCAGGGGCTAATAAATACAACTTTGTTACTATCATTTTGTTAAACTAGTGAAGCCCAACAAGCATCTTAGCTCAATGATGAATATGGTTTAGGTGTCCACAAATTGTTATCTTCTAGATATTTAAATGAAAAATGCATTGCATTCTATTTACTTTATACTTCTTGCCATTTCTGTTCTTTACTCCTTTGTCCTCATTGAGCCAACATACCATTATACTGAGCACATAATAAGGGGCTTAAGAGTAATGACTAAATGGGATTAAATGGCCGTTTCCAATATACTCATAATAAATGAGATCCATGGTATCTTGCATTGTTTAGGTAATTAATTTGCATGCGTCTCCTTGGTTTTTATATTGTTAAAAAAATAGTACTTCAGACAAAACTTTGAAATAAATTAATGTTTAAAGTATTACTAAAATATTTCATATCATCTTTCATAATAATCATTGATAACAAATTCTCAGGATTTTGCTCATGTTCAATCCAATTTCTGAAAATATGCGTCATTTAGATTTTAAAAAGAACTGTGCAATATTAAGAACTTAAGAGTGCCAATAAATAAGACCTCCCTTTTACAAGCCAACATCCTTTTTAGCCTTAGAGACATAAAGGATTTATACTTTACATGTGATTCTTCTTAAAATTCTAACAATAGACATAAAGAGAGATCCACCTATGTTAAGGATGTTCCTTATTCTAAAATAAAATAATTTGCCTTGACACTATGTATAGGTGGGGATTTCCTGCGCTGGATTTTTTTTTATATTAAATTAAAAGACTCCCAATTATTGTTCATAAGCATTTACTCTATTTTCCCTGAAGCAGAGCAAACCCTATTTCACATTCAATCCTTTTCTTAAATAAATAAGACATTTCATTTCCAGTGCTTACTCCCCTAACCACAGTCCGGCAGAGGCTGTAGATATTATAGTTAGGGCTTTGAGCTCAAAAGGCTTGACAAAATAATCAGCACTTAGAGCAAATTGCCAGAAAGAAGAGGGGAAATAGGCCATTTTAAGTCCTTTCTGACTTACTGAAATACCAGTTTGGAATTACATCTGGAGTTCATAGAAAGTCCTTGAAAACTCTGCAATTTAACAGCCAACTCTGCTTGTCCATCAGCAATGACCTTCATTATTGGGCAGCGTGATTTTAAGCTCACTACCTGGCAGGTTAACCTTATTTTAGCCATGGTTGTCTACAAATTAAACCAACAAACAAAAAGACTTATAATGGAGGCCAATTCCTGAAATGGGCTTCAGGGGTCCTGCATATCTAAGTCTGGTCTTGGAGAAAAGAGCTGTGCTGAGTGCTCCAGAATCTGAACCTCCCCGCCATCCTTCTACCACTATCAATTTTCAGGGAAGCCCTGGGGAAACCACTTGGCAAGGAAGTATTCAGGCTCAAGAGTCACTTTACCCCAGGCTGTTTTCTCCTCATTTCTTCCTTAAGAGAATCAGTATTAGCAGTGAAAGTAAAGGAGAGAATTGTCAATGGCTCTTGTAAGTTTCTTAATTTTCCACAGCTTGAATTCTCAATAAGAAAACACTGGTATAGCAAGTTGACCAGAACAAGAATGAATAATATATGAAAGCTGTTAGACAATAATAATGATTAGAAATTTTTTTTTTTTTTGATAGAGACAGAGAATCACTTTCTTGCTCTTGGTAGAGTGCCATGGCATCACACAGCTCCCAGCAACCTCCAACTCCTGGACTTATGTGATTCTCTTGCCTCAGCCTCCTGAGTAGCTGGGACTACAGATGCCCGCCACAACGCCCGGCTATTTTTTGGTTGCGGTTTGGCCGGAGCCAGGTTTGAACCCGCCACCCTTTGTATATGGGGCCGGCACCCTACTCACTGAGCCACAGGTGTCGCCCATGATCGGGATTTATTTTATTAAACCTCTCTGAGTTTTTCTAAACAACATTGTCACCAGGTAAGTACTATTATTACCTATGCACTCAAGGACTTCTTTCCTGAAATGGCCCCGTTTTATGACATCTCATTCTCACTCTCTCCTCCACAGCTCCTATTAGCACATCAATATTCTATCTCTCCCCTTAATAAATTAGCAATCAAAATATATTTCCAAAACTCCGAACCTGCCATGATTTCACATCTCCTCCTAGTCACCATCCATCCCACTCCTGATCTTGCTTCCCCTAACACTTTCTCCTGTATTCACTCCAGTCAGATTTTCAGCTCTGCCAATGTACCAACACTGTTCTTGTCAAGGCCATGAGCTTGCCAACTCAATGTCTAAATCCTGGTCATCATGTTACTGAACCTTTTAGCAGCCTCTGATTCAGTAAATCAATTTTATCTTCTTGAATCACTTTCTTGGCTTCAGGAACACCACTTGTCCAAACTCATGGCTTTGAATAGCATCTGTCGTCTTAGAATTGCCACAGATAGTCTCCAGTCTGAACCATCCCTTGAACTCCAAATTCCTGTATTCAACTTCCTACTCAACTCCTCTATTACAGTATCTAATTCACTTTTAATACTCTGTACATCTTCAACTGAACCTCTGATCCACCCATTATCCTAACATACCTTCCCACCACAGTGCCTACTGCAACTATTGGCAACTCTATCCTTCTAGCAGTAGATGAAGCTAAAATGGTTCTTTTTGGTTCCCACGTGCTGTCTGCAGTCTATAAATAAATAGTTTGTGCTGATACTTGGCATATTTCTAAAATACGACCACTTCTTACTACCTCGTCTGCTAATAATGCGATCATACAAACTTCCATTCTCTCTGGCCTGCCTAATTTCAGTAACCTCCTAACTTGTTCCCTCACTGCCACTAATTTTTTCCTCTCATTGTCAACTCTTCACTTGTCACCCAGGGTGATGCTTCCATGAGGTATGTTAGGGCTCTTTTCTCCAAGCTTTCTAATAGATTCCCATCTTGCTAGAAATACAACCTAACATCTTTACCATATGTTTACCATTTTCTAAAAGGCCCATATGTTTGACCATAGCTGATCTCTCTCAATTTGTCTCCTTTTTTCTATATTTGGTTATGCAGATACAGTTTTCTTCTAGTGGAGACTGAAGATAGCCTCTGAGGAGGGTCAGATTTCTTTGAATAATAGAGTCAGAGTGAGAGAAGTTGTTCTGGAGTTGCTAGGAGACGCTATGATATTTCTCCTGGAGAAATAGCAGTATCTACCAGAAAGATAAGAAGGACGAAGACGAAGAATGAATGACATCCAGAGTCTGGGAAGAGATGTGGTACAAAGATTTTAAGGAATAAGCTTGTTGAATGTTTTATTTTAAATTACGTTGCTATGCTATTCACCCCAAGTGGATTTTAAAAGTTGTAGAAATATTGGCTGTACCAAAAATAACTCCTTACATGGAAGGTTTATGTGGAACCCCTGGGAAAAGAAGATATGTTGGAAAATCCTGGTGTATATGGTCAGGAAACAGACAATATGTCCCTATCAGTGAGACCAAACAAGGACAGAGGAAGGGCTCAGATCTGTGTGACTAGAGAATTGTAATCTCCCTCTCTACCAAAAGCTCTAGAGATACTCAGAAGGTCACACTGTGGGTTTGTGACTTGGTCAGCATCACCACCACATACTGGGGCCCATAACAGTAATCATGGTGGCTTTGGTACCATAACTTCCCTGTTTTGTTTGTCTCACATACACAAGGTTTCCAAAAGTGAGTTTTAGGGGTGAGCTCATCTCTGTAAATGCTACTGTGCAATGTTTTTATAAACAGTTATCCCAAGGCATTTTTAAAATATACATCCCAACTATCACTACTCTTTTTCTGGGTGGAGAAATGCCAAGTAAGTATCCCGACTATCACTACTCTTTTTCTGGTAAAGAAATGCCAAGTAGGTGATTAATGAAAGGATATACAATTGCTAAATGATAAGCCCGAGACCCAAACATCAGAGTCTTTTCTACTGACATACGTTGCTCTCAAAATTTCCACAAAATTATCAACATCTCTCATTAAGGATAAAGCAGAAACAACCCGATTTTCTGCTCTTATTTGAGCTTTGGGTTGGAGACATTATTTCGCATTTAGAAAGACACTTTTTCTTTTTCCTTTTTGTGCATGGCCAAATTATCCCAGAATTTATATTTTATTTGACTGAAAGAAATCTGATACTCTTTCACAGACCCTTTGTTATGTCATCCTCACAATTCATTATTTACAACGTCTATGAGGCAAAAAGTTAAAATTCTTCTCGTCACTTTGGGCGCAGGTGCAATTTGTGAGGATTTCTGCCTGTGAACATGAAAATGATGGTCAAATAGCTGGACCTTGAACATATTTAGAGAGTCATAGGAAAGACCCATTATGGTATCTATATTATTGTGCCCATCAATCAAGTTTTTCTTAGTAGACAGTTGTAGATCGGTATCAAGTACATCATTAATTCAAATATGCCACAAAAAAGCAGGCAAGCAAGTGACCTTTGAATGGAAATGCATGTGAAGAATGCCATGTGCAACAGACTTCACTTAAAACTGCATTAATGTATTGAAGCCAAAGATATTTTTTTTCCTATTTTATATAAACAAGAAGGTACTGAACGAAAAGGTCCCACAAAAGTGCAACAGTGAATCCTCACCTAGCAGTCTTCAACTCATACCAGCCATCTAAGCATCACGATTATTTGCTGGCTTCAAAAACTATGTATATATGAGCAGCAGGTCCTGTCTGCTAAGTTTCTGTCTGTCTCTTTAAGCAGGTCCCACAGGGTAAGAAGAACAACCCTGGTTTCAATTCACCTTGTTATCCACCTATTGCAGAGAGACTTTAGGTTAAAATAGCAAGAGCCAAAGGACTTTGAACCGTTGTGATTCCCCACGTGATTTTAGTAATAAACGTGAATTTAATATTCCTATGCAGAATAAGACAGGCCAGAAACAAAATTTGAAAGTTTTCTCTCTCTCTTCTTTCTCTCTGACACACATGTGCATATCACAATGTGTAGAGTAATAATTTTATATTCTTTTATTCCGAAGCTAAGGCAGACAAAATTAGCCTTAAAATGTGTCATTAGAATTCAACCGAGCTACTAGCTACCACTCAGTGTTAATTATGCATAAAAACCAAAATGTTATTTATGGCTGCCCTGGGATAGATGCATTTATCCTGTACAGTCAGGGTCTCCCTATGGGCGGCTGCTTCATCAGTGTTCATTGAATTTAAAAGGCACGCTCCAGATTTATTTCAGGTGGGGGCCTCTGAACCCAAGGGCCACCTTGATTGAACTGGTCTCAGTGATCGCTTGTCCTGTCCCCTGAGACGCTGCCAGCTTTGAGCCTGATTAGGCTCTGATTGATGTGTGCACCTTAAATCAGCTCCTGGGAGGCCTATGAAGAATGAAATGCCACGAAACTGCGTGAGCTCGGATAAATACGTAAAGGGAAATCAGCTCTGAGAGAGACTCATCTCGGAAAAGATAGAGCATCCAGATGTTGACTGGTGGGTCAGACCCTTCTCTTGTTTGACTCCTGAATATGCAGCTGTAAAAGCATGAACACAAAATCAGACACGGTTCAGAGGTCAGCAGCATTTGGCAGAGCCTGGCTTGGCTGGTATTAAAGACACAGAATCTGCCAATCTCTAACCCCACTCAGTTCTCACGCCCTTTCTTTCAGGAGATGCCGAACTCTGATTCGGCCTTCCTGCTTACTGAGCAGTGACTTTGTGCCAGGCACTGAGCTAAGCACTTTGCATAAAATGGCATTTCATTGTCACAGTGACTTGGAAAACTCACAGGGATTATATCACAGCCATTTTGTGATGGAAAATAATATTACATAATTTGTCCAAGGTCACATAACTAGCAAGTGGTACAGCCAGCGATGCAGTGAGGGTTTGTTTGCTCCCAAATGCGTGCTGCTCCATACGCCTTTGTACCGGGGCTGCTCTCATTCTTGTTGGGTTTTCGCATTCTGACAGTGCTTCTTTTTGTTTTTTCCTTCTCCTTTTACCTGTTGCTGGTTGCTTCCATCCCTTCCTCCCATTAAGTCTTCTCTGTGAACCAGAGGTCTCAAAAAATTGTTAGGTTAGATGTTTATCATAGTGATAGGTTAGATGTTTATTATGGTGATAATATGTTTGAACAAAAGATAAAATCCCTTTTCACCCATGAGTAGTTTGGCTGGTAAAGTATATGTTTGCATGTTAGAATATGAAACGTCCACACCTCAGGTCTCAGAGCATCACAAAGGAACAAAGCGCTGAGGAGAAGCCCTGCCGGCCTACTGACCTGAGGACATCTCCCTTCACTGTGCTGTCTGAAGTATAAAGAAAGTTGTTTCTGAGTAAATTTTGGACATGATAGGTATTTTGTGATACTTGAAAATCCCAAAGATTTCATGAAATCTGACAATTTGAATTCTAGCTAAACTTAGAAGGGATATTTATCTGATTCCACTGTTAGATTTATTTTCAGCCTATTAGGAGGAGAAATATTTTCTAGAAAGTTATGAAATGCTGTTTCACCGTCTACTAGCAAATGAAGGGGAAATAGTTTGTTGAGGCTATGGTGACTCATACCTTTAAAAAAAAATACTGCAAACTTAGTTTGCAGATGAAGTGTGATTAAGAACACAGTAGAGGACACAAAGGTGACATTGATGTTCTTCATTCCCCCACATCTCATCAGCCTGGCCACAACCATGCTTCACACTCACCCCCTACCTTGGGCATCCTGATGCATCCTTTGACTCATTTTGTATTTATGGGTAGAGAGGAAGACTCATTCTTTTTAATGCCATTTTTTAATTATTCCCAAACTACTATGATGTCAAAATGTTATTTTTCAGTCAATCTATGACCTGCTTTATGAGAAATGATTATAGTGACCAAAGTGTTAAATAGGGCAAGCAATAAGGAGATTCCATCGGAGTACTGGTATGTGGACTGTCCATACTGAAGCAGAGATAACATACATAGTCTTTCTACTAGCCTGATGGGACAGGGGGGCAAAACAAAGACGGAACACCCAACTTTGGAACAGTACGATGTATGCCAGTGAAAAAACTTAAGAAAATAGGTACATTCCAGTGAGTCTATAAAGAATAACTGGGTTTGTGAGAATCCTTCTCATATGCTTTTGATGTTTGCCCAATTGTTAATTCCTGAATGATGTATCCATGTCTTCTTTGAGGAGATGTCTTGAAGAAGACATGCAGTGTACTATTTCACATATTGATGGATATTCATTGAATAACATGTGGCTCAAAGGAGTAGGGCACCAGCCCCATGTACCAGAAGTGGTGGGTTCAAACCCAGCTCCAGCCAAAAACTGCAAAAAATAAAAATTAATAATAATAATAATAATAATAATAACATTTTCCAAAGGAATACCCAGGGCTTAATGTGAGATAATGTCTGTTGGGACTTTATGGGTTGCCGAGGAAAGAACATCAACAACATATCCTCTCAAGAAAAGAACATATACAGCAAACAAGCGCAAAAGGAGACTCAATCACCACTTTCACAAAGTGAGGGAAAGCACACATCACCAGTGCATTGAATACGAAGAACAACTGTGCAGTCAGAAAGGGATGGTTTCAAATGCTGGCTCTAATTTTACTAGCTATGTGATCTTGGGCAAATTACTTAATCTCTTTAAGCCTGCATAGAATGGAGACATCAATAGCTTCTGTGCCTGAGGATTGCTGTGAGACTTAAAGAACATACTATCTGTTTATGTGAAAGACACTTAACATATAAAACCTTAAATGTTATTGGGTTTTTTCCCTCACTATTGATATTATTACTTCTCTTCCTTCTTTTATCCATATGTTACACATCCGAAATCAAGTTTCCTGCTAATTTGCTTCTAGCTTAAAAATCAAAACACACTATTCTTCTGTTTTAATCCTAAGTGCTTAAAAACTCGGTTCTCTACATGGTTAGTTAGAATTTCATGTGAAAGTATGCTTAAGGAAGTATGCTTAGCACATTCTGAATTACCATTAAAGGACAAAATCCCAATATTAGTTGAGGTGGATGCACAGGCATTTTACTGACATGTATAACTCCTCAGACTTTAGCTCTCAAGTCTTTACTCACAGTAAGACTTTTCCTGTAATTGTCAAGCTAGTGAATTTCAAGAATTGAGTAACATATGCACATAATTAAGTCAAACTATCCAGATCAACAATGAAAATGACAAGGTCACTATGAATTTTCAACTTTGCTTTAACATTGATGAATAGTTGGAGCAGGAAAAAAGTAAATGGCACATCACCTTCAACCTGGGCTCTCATGCTTGGTGGCCCACTTGAATCGCCTCGGAACTTTTCAAAAAATATAGCTACTCTTTGCCTCTTCATACACTGTACCTTAGTTGAAGTAATACCAGAAGGTGGTGGTATTAACAGTCTGAGCTAATGTGGATTCTTTACTGTGTGCCTTGAGCTCTTTTAAAAGTTTTATATGTGTTTCTTCATATAATTTTTACCACAATTCCATGAGATCATTTTATCACAACCAGGAAGGTAAATCCTACCAGTCACTACAGTTCAAGGTAATCCAGTTTGTGAAATAGAAACAAACTAACAAACAAAAACAACTACGGGATGTCATAATATGTCAGAGATCCAAAGTATGAGAATGACACAGTTTTACTATATTCTCTCTTTTAGTTATTTTAAAATTGACATTATTTTTTCATATATTGACATCTGTAAAATTAGTAAGCAACTTTCAATCAGTAGTACCTTAAAATTAAAATCAGCAGAATATGGGTTTTTCTAGATGTATAAAACAGAGCATCTTAAATTGAATGTCTTACTTTAGATAAAATATAGGATTGATTTAGTAATACTTTAAATTTAGAAATCATGTTGCACAAGCATTTAAGAAGTAACAGCATGTTTATAAGCAAGACTATTTAGTTTGTCTTTTTTTGAAAACAACACACATTTATTTATTTATGTTTGTTTCAGGCATTTTTGTAGTTTTTGGCCAGGGCCAGGTTTGAACCTGCCACCTCTGGCATATGGGGCCAGCACCCTATTTCTTTAGCCACAGGGGCCACCCTGTTTACTTTGTCTTAGTGGTATATGAACCACAAACCTTCAGCAGTACTATACAGCTCCCGGTTTCACAAAATGTTGACAACTGTTTCTTTAGTAGGAATTTGACCAGATGTTTTAGGGAATAGGATTCTATCCTGGAGCTGGTCAGTAATAGGCTAGGCCGGTGCTGAAATTGTTACTTACATCCTTGTGTTCATTTGTTCAGAGAATCTTTAAAAGCCATTTCACAAATCTATGAATCCATAGTGGGGCTTTTTTCTTTTTTCTTTAAATTTTCTTGAAATAGAGTCCACGGGTACCCGGATGGAGTGAGTAGCAGTCATCTTTCAGAATGCCCGAGATTCATTAAAGGCAGTGCTTTCTCTAGCTAAATTATTAAATAAAATTTATAATTGAAAATTACTAATTAAAAAGTTCAGTAGACTTTTAGTGGAGTAGACACCACTAAAAAGTTGCAACTTGAGCAGAGCGTGTAATCATAAATAGTATAAGAAAGTAACGTGCCTTTCTAAAGTGTATATTGAACATAGAATTAGAGGCAATTTCATCATAATACTCTTAGCCACAAATGAATGCAACACTGTTGGAATTGGTCTTTTCTAACAGCAATTATGAATGGATTATTTTAAGGAAAGTGTCAGCTTCAAGGAAGTGCTTCACAGAAACCAGCTAAGGAGCAATGCCCAGTCATGATTTCTCAACTATAGCTGAAGGAAAGAAGTTCTTAATGGAATCTTTGAGAACCAGACTGTACTAGTCACATATTTACACATGCACAGAAATGCACCCATGCTTACTTTTAAATTCAAACGCTAACACATGCCTGTCCATCTCAAAGAGTGAACCCTAAACGTAATAAGAATTCTGAAGTTTGTGAAGCTTCTAGCAATAATAAAATTATTTTTTTTTCAAAGAAGCCCAAGTAAAATTTCAAGATCCCTGAATACTGTCAAAGATTTAAATTGTCTTTCAACATAAAAACTTGCATGGTAGCTGTCAATTTTGGGAGGTGTAGACGACCATCCAGATAAGGAACAAGAAGCTATAGATATGGTGTGTAAAAGGCATAACTTCAGCTCTGACTGATCTAGATCCAAATTCTGGCTTTCTCTCTTACTAGCTTTACATTTCTGGGAAAATTATTCCACATCACTAAACCATTTCTAAGGTATGAATAATAATATGGCATCACACAGCATTTTAAAAAAGGATCAAATAAAGTAATGCCTGGTAAGTGCCTATCTCTGTGCCTAAAGCCATTTGTACGTTATTAATAATCACGTGACTTATCACAGAGGGTCATCAGGAGGAGCGAGTAAAACATACCAGTGACGTGCCTACCTGTCTGCTAACACCCAGTGCTGTCACTACTCACTGCCATTCCTGTTACGCTTCAGAAACTGGAGGCGGCTAAAGCTCGGAATGTCTGGAAACATTTCCAGGAGTCACCTTCTTATGGAATCCAATAGTGTTCGCAAAGCGGGGATTTAAGAGATTGTAACCCTGGCCCTGCTGGGTTATTCTCAGTAACAGAGTAGTTACAGACGTGAAAGTGAGCAGGCAGGCACTCAGGAAGGAATATGCAGACAATTCATAACCACAATTCAGAGCTGTGGTTCCTGTTTCATCACACTCAAATGACCTTGAAAGAAAAAGATACTTTCCCTCCTAAGAGACTTTTACGACACACCAAACAAAGCTGAATCCCTCTACCCATGTTTTTCTTCACTTTTCAAATGAAAGTTTTCTCTGCTTTTCATAGGGAAAGACCCTTTATTCTTCAAAGAAGCAGTATATGAATCTTCATAGATCCCCAAACTCCCCACTGAAGAAGGAAAATGATATTTTAGATTTACTTTTCCATATGTCAGAATGAACCACGGGCTCACAGTAAAGACTCCTGCCTTGTTTTCAGTATTTCAAAGCACAACAGATCAGGAGTGAGGCTATTGTCATTAAGTGAAATATCAGGGTTATTTGCTTGGGCTGAAATCATATCATTACAGTGCGCTTATAAAGTAATTATGCGCATTGGCATTCTGTTCAGCACTTACGTATTGTTTGACAGTAAAAGAGTCAAATTAAGCTGTAATTACCTAATAAAAGCAGTTCCTGCCATAAACAAACACTTTGAAGTCCTGGGATATATGGGTGGGAAGTACGTGAAACATTTCTATCGACTTCTCAAAAATTTAATATTTAACTATTTTAAGACAATATAGGCAGCTTGCTGTTTCAATTTAAATTAGGAAAATGTAAGCGCTATTTCAATGAACATTGTTAGTGCTGTAAAATATTAGATTTGAATTATGATGAGAACAGATATGTTTCCGAACTTGCAAGAGGTTCTGTCTGTCTGTCCTTGTGCTTTCTTACAGGCATATTGGCTTTATCTGTGGTTGAGAATTTGTCTGTCTTTAAGGCAAGCAGAATGAACTTTGAAGCGGGTAACCACTGACTGCTATTGTGTCCCCTCCTTGAGAAAGTAACTTTATGAGGGGTTATTAAAACTTTGTTTAAGGAATTACTTATAAATATTGATCACTGATAACTCACTTGGTCTTATAAGACCAAACAGGGCTGATATGTCTACTTGCTTATTTATTTTCCTAACTTCTTGTGCTTCCCCATCATCTTCAGTGTAATTGTAATTCATACAGTACATGTTAATGATGATTTTAATGAATGTCTTTCTTGGGGCTGTAATTTTTAAGTCAGAGGACCCAAATTCAAAGCTGTGTGTGCTATTTACAAGTTCAATAAACTTGGGATCTACTTGACTTTTGTATCATTTAGTTTCCTCATCTATGAAACAATGACATAATCACTCCTACAAGTAAATGATGTTACCTATTGCAGGGTTGGAAAATCTCTTAAATGCCTGATACATGGTAGGTCTCCAGTGCATGTTAGTATTCGAGGGCATTTTATCTGTTCTCCCCACCAAGAAACAAATAAGGGAAGAGGCATATTTATTAGACAGCTCTACTGAGTAACAGAAGGCTTCCATTGCAAACAGCAGAATCCACGCTTGCTAGTTTAAGCTGAAAAGTATTCACAATATTGTAAACGGCTTGCAAAATTATTGGAAAGGCAGACAATATAGGCCAGTGTGTGCTTTCAAAAAGTATCTTAAAGCCAGAAATCAGAACCTGGACTCCCAGGACATTTATGAATCTTTAATAATCAGAAATTGGAGTCTAAAGACAATGACTTGCTCATCTACCAACTAAATATCATAGCAATGAGTGGACCCAGGTGTGAGACTAAAGCTAAAATTAAATAATTCAGACCTTCACTTCTTCAGCTCAAAAGTAGTGAAATAATGCCTACCTACTAGGGTTTTATTTTTGGTGTTTGGGTTTATTTTTTCCTGATAAGTACTAAAGGAGATTGTGTATAAGATGCTAATGTCATGCTTTGGCATATATTATGCCATCAGTAAAGAATGGTAACTTTCATAATTATAAACCTCATTGAAAGACCTGAGTCTTTTCCATAATCATTGACTACACTATTATCCAAGCCAATTTCCTGAAAAACAGTCACCTGGTGGCCTCCTTGAGGACTGGAAATACTTTGCAGAATGTTGAGACAGTGGGGTCGTTTTTCAATGTATGTCTCAAGAACTGTCCTCTGCCACCAAGATGAGTTGAGAAGGAAAGCAAAAGTTAAAAAATTTTAAACAACGATTTTAAAGAGTACATGGTTAATTCATTCCTTATTTTCCCCAAAGCCTAAACTAGTAATCATTTGAATAGATCAGTGAGGAAATGAGATGTAAGAAAAATCCGAACTGGGGTTAAAGGTAAATCCAGATAGAGACTATTCCCAAAAGGGTGACTGTCCCTAATACTGATGAACATTTATTTAAGGGCCTGATGTTCTTAAATAAGGACAAGCCCCACTCCTCAAAAACAACAAAACAGAATGTATAATTCTATTATATATATATATATATATATTTTTTTTTTTAAACTAGGAGAAGAGTCTAGATTTAAAACAACAACAACAACCTCTTTTCCTCTTGGATTTTTAAGTAACCAAAACACAGGGAACTACTTTAAAAAATGCATATTATTTCCAAGCTATGCTTCAATCCCGTATTTATTAAAAAAAAAAAAAAGCTAGCACACACAAACTCATTTGAAAATAGTTATACAACCAAATTTTGTGTAATGATTTATGTGCTAGAAATGAAGTCCCACATTTCTGTGAGAATTTAATACTAGTTCAGAAAACGTGTGTGGAATCCATGTAGACTGGGCATAATGACATCTCAGATCCAGGCAATACGGATTTTCTAGGTTCTTATTCACTTTCTATACTTAAGAACGTAAGCATGGGGGTTTGCATATTTATATTGTAATACATGGCATGGGGTAATTATGACTCCAAAAAATAAGGAATTCTTCCCAGTGGCCACTTAATCCGTTTCCTAAAGCAAACAGTCAAGAAAAATAATGCCAGCAGGATGACTTTTATAGGTGCTGATTACTGTCATGGCAGTGATGATGCTTTCACAAAATCCATCATTACTCCGGTTAATGACTGGTGAGGAAGAACACAGATGACTTTTGCCTTGGTCCAGAAAATTCAGGACATTAATCGGGGAACTGACCATTAATTCCAGGTAATGCAAAGGCCAGTTTTCAGGGGATCATTGCTCAAGCGCTCTTCTATTCAACATAAGTGCAGTTCAAATTGCTAAATCTATAATAATTTAGAAAATACTGGTGCATTTTTACAAATATCCCAACTTAGAGTCTGCCGGTTCAATGTTCCTTTTCTGAACACAGAGTTGAATATTCCCCAGTTTTACGTCTGACACGCAATTTACAATGTTTGGGTCATAGATTTTTAGCCTTTTCTTACAAATTGCCAGTGATTTATCCATCTACCATCTGTACTCACTGGAAATTATGTTAAAACAATGACAGATGTTTGTCAAAGTCATCGGGGATATTGAAAGAAAAATATAGATTGGTAATCTTTAGAAATATGAATTCTCGTCATCATCCAGTAAACATGTGATCACAGGAAATTGAAATACTGTGCTAAAAGACGCCCATATTCTCAATTCATGATATTCCCAGAAACAAAATTTAATAATAAGAATAGTGTGCTGGTATGCCAAAGAAAAGTTTTCGAAGACAAGTTAGATATCCAAAAATAGGAAATAGTTTGATACTTCAATTAAAGGAAGGAAGAAATTTGTAGTTCTATTCCACTGCTCTTCGACAAGATACACACTAGGATTTCTATTTCATTAATGTGTTAAGACCTATTCTGTGGCCTAAGACATGATCAGACTTAGAGAATGTCCCACAACGGAAGCTGATAAGGAGAATGTATAGTTAGTGGACTGGGGGTGAAACGTTCTGTAAATGTCCGTGAGGACCATTTGTTCCAGAGTCCAGTTTAAGGTCAATGTTTATTTTCTGGATGAATGATCCGCCCAATGGAAGCCTCCAGCAATTAGGAAGCTGATGTTCATCTCTTTGCTTAGATTTGCAGAATACGCTTTATGAATCTGGATGCTGTGTTAGGTACACACATATGTAAATATTTAGGACTGTCTTTTTGTTGCATGAATACCTTGTACACATATAGTGTTTCAGCTGGGGCTTTTAGTGAACCCATTGCCAGAATAGTGTTTGCTATATCCAATAGCTAAGGTTTTGCTCTCATCCCCACTCCCCACCCCTTCTTGGATTCCAATAACTTTTATATGCCTTTGTGCTCGTGTGGGCCCATCCTTTAACTCCCAATTAATGGAGAGTACGTGTGGTATTTGCTCTTCTATTCCTGAGACAGTTCCCTTAGCATCATAGTCTCTAGTCCCAGGCACAGTGCTGCAGATGGCATTATTTCATGCCTTTTATAGCAAGCAGTACTCCATGGTGTGCGCATGCACCGCATTTTCTTAATCAATGTGAACAAATGAGCACTACCACACTTTTACAATTGTGAACTGTACTGTGAAGAATAATGGAGTGGAGCTATGTTTTTGATAATCTGACTTCTCTTCCATTGGGTGGATACCCAGGAGTGGGACTTCTGGATCACACAGTGGGTCTACATTTATTACTTTCAATGCATCCAGTGAGACCTTTCAAAACATATGTGTGATTATGTTCCTCTTACACACTAACACATTAGTGATTATCTACTGTCTTCAAAAACATGAAAAAATCCACACAAAATATCAGACTTCCTTATTCTCTTCTTTTGAATACAGAAGCACTTCCTCGAATGGATACCAAATCAGCCATGTTCCTTTTGCAAGGTAGTTTCTGCCTCAGAACCTTTACATTTGCCGTTAGCAACGGCTAAATATCCAGGCCCCAAAGTTTGCCTTATTGCCGCCTTATTTCATTCTGTGCCTGCTCCAATGTCTCCTGCTCAGAGAATCTTCTCTAACGACCCCGTGTGAAGATCTCTCTACTCTCTATCATTTCTTCCTGTTTTATCCTATTTTCTCTTTCTTCATTTCTTTCACTGCCCTTGTCACTACTTAGTTTATATTTGTATGTTTTCTTTTTGTCTTTATTTTCTGTTTTCCACATTAAAATATTAGTTCTATTTAAAAAAAAAAAAAAGGTACGTATGTTTCTTATTCAAAGGCCCTTCCCTCTTACGTAATGTGGTAACTAGCACATGGTAGACATTCATAAATATTTATTGAATAGATATTTTTTAAACTAGGTGAAAAACAATCATAGGGCTTAGTAAAAATTGCATGTATTGTTTTCCTCTCTAAACAGGTAGAACTCAAGGGTAGGGCTTCATAGTTTTAAAATATAATTTTAATTTTTCTTCGATATCCTCATCTAAGTCTGTAAGTCCAATAAGAAATTTAAGATTTCCTTTTCATGTCAATTTTTAACAAAAGGGTGTGGGGGGACTTAATACCTACTTCCTGTGTTTTACAATGGACAAATAATTTCACAGAAGAAAAGCACAAGGTCTCTTTCACCAGAAGGCGTCTTCACCAGGGGAAGGAAAGTGACTTAGGTGCTGATAAGGAGGGAAGATGGGCCCCATCATCCTGTGCCCCTTGGTTTTATCCACTGGGACCCTGTCTTTTTCTGAGTAGCTCCTTTAAGATTTTCCCTCCTATTTTACATCTTCCCTGTTAACCTGGATGGAGTTGAAACCATTGTTCTTAGTAAAGTCTCACAAGAATGGGAAAACACGTACCTATGTTACTAATGTACTCAATCCTCAATATGAAGCCTGCAGACAAACTCATGCACACTCACACAGAGAAAAACTCAATGCAATTCAAGTTGGGGGGGAGGGGAGGAGGGAAGGGGACTGGTGTTTTCCCACCTAATGGCACCATGTAAGGGTATATGGCACACCTCCTGGGTTCACGACACAACTGCAACAGGGACTTTACCTAACAAATGCGAACATCATAACCTAAAAGCTTGTATCTTCCTATTAATCTGAAAATTAAAACAGAAAAGATTTTACCTCTTGAAGAGGCAGAGGCTGTTTCTAGGTCTATAACTGAGGGAGGGGACTAGGAAGAAGATTAAAGAGGAAGATGTAGTCACACAGGTAACAAAGTAGTTATTGCATCTCTTTAATTCAGGAAGATCAGGGTTTACATTATAAACCCAGATTGGAGCTGCAGGTCAAGACCTATTCACCAAATCAGCTTTATTCATGACAAAGCTGATGTTTTGATTTTCATAAAGTTAACCTGATATTTGGCTAATTGTCAGGACACGGAGAGGACAGCAATTACTTTTTACCCCTAAACCCTAAACACACACATGTTAACTCCCCATATGCCACAGTGTCCCTCACTAGGAGCACAGTCAACACGAATGAGAACTCACTAAGTTTAGCATCCTTCACTAAATATTAGGGCAAACAAGATAAATGAGGTATAGTATTGACTTCATGGAATTAATATTTTAGTGGTCATTCAAATCAACTGTAACTCTAATTGACCTCATGATATATCCGGGGGCATACAAGCTGGAATAAATATGCAAAGCACAGAATTATGGCTTTAATAATTAGATGATTGATATTCTTCCCATTTTGCAGTTCTTCACCTTATTACCCCAGGCCACTCTGGTCAAGGGAATAATAATGTGACTCAACACCATTAAAGCTTTCCTTTCAAAGCAAAAAAAAAAAAAAAAAAAAAAATACAACGGAAAAAAAAAAGCATGAAGTAATCCAAAAGCAGATATGAAGATCACTTCAAAGCCATCAATCCCAGAAGAGAAGTCAGGAGACCAGTCATCAGTCAGACTTTAATCAGCAGCAATGGATGGGATGAAAAATGAGGTGCATTTGCAGGGTAATTGTTGAGACTCTATGCTTTCTCTCGAGGTCATTTATTTCATTGGTGGCAATTGAGTCAATGCTTCATTGTGTTTATAATAAATACGTTCTGAAGATAAAAAAAAAAAAAAAGGAGAGACAAGGAGAAATAAGAGCTTCCAGGAAGACATGTCTGTCCAGTTAACATCCCTGGAATGCAATGTGAATGCAATGGAAGGTCTGGGAGGGGAAGAGGGGTGTTAGGAAGAGGTTGCAGCATCCAGAGCAAGTAAGGCTTTGTTAGTGAGTTAACTCTATTCAAAGATTTAAAGATCCACAGGAGTGAGTATGTGTCACTTCAGCTACAGCAAAAGGAATACATTTCATGGGACCATAATTATAATTTCCAGGATAGTTTTTTTCTAATGCCTTACACGATCCTATGAAAAGGGGATAGATACAAAAAAGTAAACAGATTAGGACCAAAGAAACGCCCAGGTTCCCACCCACGGAGGCGTATTGCTTTTTTCCCTAATGACAGTGAAGGTTCTTATGTGGCCACCTTACTGCACAGAACTTCTGGGAGGGCTCCCAAAAGCACAGAAAGTATGGAGGAATCATGATGCTCGTGTGTGTGTTCCAGGAATACAGCTGTGGCTGCTTGGCTTCTATTACTTGATAGGTCCACTGAGGTGAGCTTTCCATCACCCAACACAGCATGTGTGAGGACAGGCAAGTGATCACGGCAATGAGGACACTGTATGTTATACACGTTATCCTTGAGAGGAAATCACTGTGACCATTCTGCACATCACAGTTTCTGTGACTGTTTCTCAATTTTTCCCTTGTTCAGGTATTTCATGTACCTCTAGTTAACTCATTGTGGTCTGGATTTCTCTGATAGCTCTTCTTAAACAGGAAAGCGTCATTAATGACAAAACAGTGGTCAGCACAGCTCAGGTGGCTTGCTTTCTGGAAAATTATTAACTTGTACCAGATATGGAAATCTCTCTCTAAACATTCAGGACTCTAAACATTTTAGTTCTAAGAATTCATATCAAATAAACTTCCCTGAGTCTAAAGAAAAAAAAAAAAACAAACTCCTTTTAAATCTTTTTTTTGTACTATAGTCACCTCGGAAAGTAAATTTAATAAAATACACTTGTATTGGCATAAAACCCTTAGGGCAAAACCTACAAATTGAATTAAACATATTAAATTTTTCTTCATTGAAAAAGTAATTTTGGTACTGCCCTATTCTGTCTTCCCTATAGAAAGAAGAAACTTGTATAACTACCACTAATGCCAAATCCAAAGAAGTTTGAATAGGAAACGCTCCACAGATTACCTTTCATAGTAACACAATCGATTCATCATTATGACCTCTGTTTCTCATCAATTACATCGTCCAGTACTTCTGCCTGGTGGCTGAATTTCCACAGAAAAAATAATTTTTTTGAAAGAAGAAAAATCAAGTAGCTCCCACTGAGGCTTATTTTTTTCAAAATTCACTAGAAAGTAACAAATTATTAATGAGTTCTAAGAATAGCAATATATTCTAATGAAAACCATAGGCCCTTCTGGCTAAAATATCACATTTATACTGGGAAAAAAAATAATGTAAACCATGAGCCTACATCAGATTTTTGAGAAGCAGTTACTTTGGTTGCTGTAATAGTAAACGATCTCTGAAATAAGCTACTATATTTGGGTTATTCATCTCATTTCTCTCTTCCTCTCACATTTTTAGACTGCATACATTTCTGACCGAAGGGCAGAGGAAGTGTGCTCACTGGATTTAAACAACTCTGTGCTCATTTCCAAAATCCTAAATATGGCATGTGAGATAATTGTTCTGCCACATAAGTTAAGGCCTAAGAACAAAGAAGGCTAGTGTACCTATATCCCTACGCTTGCTGTATAAGGCTGGAGAAATAAAAAACTTTATATGTGACATTAATATGCTGCTGACTGACGTGCCTAGCAGAAGTGGAATTCCACAAAATTATACTCAATACCTGAATGTTGAATACAAAAGGAAACCATGTCGAAAGTAAGGCCAAAAAAAAAGTCCTGTTCTAACACAGTAACGTTTATGAAAAGTTAAAAATAAAGCATTGTTTTAGATATATATATCCTCCCACCTGACCCGGATTACAACTGCCTTGACAACATGGGCTTTCCCTTACACTTCTTTCTATCTCTTTGTTTATTACACTGCCTATTAAATACCCAGTAAAATACTGTTTTTCCAAACATTGGTAAGGATCTCTTAGATTCAGCATTTATCTTAGAAAACAATTAGCACTCACCTCAACCTCCTACATGTGGAAACAGTACTGTTGCTCAGAGTAGTTCATCAATTTTGCCAAAGTCAAACGCTAATTCATCATAGATCAGGGACTAATAGCAGGGTTTCCCTTCTACGTAATCCAGTGATCTTTCTAATGCAGTCTATCCAATCTCATCAGCATATGTGAATTTGTAGTATATGACAGGGTCATAATGCCATTCTTCATAGTGAGAATATCATGTCTCCTTTTGAGTCTGTACAATGTACCAATTACTATAGAGGAATGAACTAGAAAACTTTTTCTCCTAAAGAGGCTTACCGGCTCGGTGCCTGTGGCTCAAGTGACTAAGGCGCCAGCCACATACACCTAAGGTGGCGGGTTCAAATCCCCAGCCCGGGCCCACCAAACAACGATGATGGCTGCAACCAAAAAATGGCCGGGCGTTGTGGCGGGCACCTATAGTCCCAGCTACTTGGGAGGCTGAGACAGGAGACTCGCTTGAGCCCAGGAGTTGGAGGTTGCTA
>CAUYQV010181895.1:0-23728 GCA_963574575.1 Galagoides demidoff
TGTACATCATGGAATATTATGTAGCCTTAAAGATAGATGGACACTTAACTCTTACATGTTACATGGATGGAGCTGGAACATATTCTTCTTAGCAAAGTATCTCAAGAATGGAAGAAAAAATATCCAATGTACTCAGCCCTAACATGAAACCAATTCGTAAACACCCACACTTCCATATGAAAACTATAACCCAACTACAGCCCAAGATGAAGGGGAAAGAAAAGGGGGAAGGGTGGGAGAGGGAGGGTAATTGGTAGGACCACACCTAGGGTGCATTTTACAAGGGCACATGTTAAATATACTAAGTATAGAATATAAATGTCTTAACATAATAACCAAGAAAATGAGGTGAAGGCTATTTTAACCAGTTTGATGAAAGTATTTCAAATGGTATATAAAACCAGTTCATTGTACCCCATAATTGTATTAATGTACAAAGATATGATTTAATAAAAAAAAAAAAAAAGCTAAGATACTGCCAAAAAGGAAAGCTTGACCTGATATTGAGCACTCTCTGGCTCAATATGTGGAGAAATTCACAAATTTTTTTCAATAGATTTAGGGAGTACAGTTTTTTTGTTGTTGTTACGTGAATGAATTGTATAATGCTAAAGTCAGAGCTTTTAGTATATCTGTAACCAAAATAGCATATATCATACCTAATAGGTAATTTGTATTTCTCACTCCTCAACCTTCCCCCCTTATTAGTTTCCAATGTCCACTACACTATTTTAAGACCATAAATATGCCTTGTGTAGCTCCTACTTATCAGTAAGAATATGTGGTATATATTTTTCCATTTCTGAGGTACTTCACTTATGATAGCGGTCTCCATTTCCATCCAAGTTTTGCAAAGACATCATTTCATTCCTTTTTTATCCCTTAATAGTACTCCATGGGGTGCTATATAAAATACATTACATGCTATGTGTGTTTATGTGTGTATGTATACACACACACACACACCACATTTTCTCTATATGCACTCTTCAGAATATAAACACTCAGGTTGATTCCTTGTCATTGCACTTTTGAATTGTGCTATAATAAATATTTGGGTGTGGGTGTCTTTTTTATTCAAAAAACAAACAAAAAAAAAACTTCTTTTCCTTTGGGTAGATACTCAGTAGTGGGATTGCTGGATTGAATGGTAGATCTACATTTAGCTCTTTGAGAGATCCTCATACTGTTTTCCATAGAGATTGTACTAGTTTACACTGCCACCAATAGTGTAGAAGTATTTTCTTTTCATGGAATTTGGGATAATGTCTATTTTTTTGACTTGTTAATAATGACCATTCTGAAAGATGTAAGGTGTTATTTCATTGTGATTTTAATTTAAATTTCCCTGATAGTTAGTGATGTTGAGCATTTTTCATATATTTGTCTTTTGAAAAAAAATATATCCATCTTTTATCATGCTTCAGTGGAGCTATTTTGGCTTTTTTCTGATTGTTTGACTTCTTTGTAGATTCTGGGTATTGTCCTTTGTCAGATGTATAGTTTGTGAATGTTTCTGCCATTCTGTAGGTTGTCTATTTGTTGATTATTTCCTTTGCTGTGCAGAAACTTTCTTCTTTAATTAAGTCCCATTTATTTATTTTTCCTGTTTCTTTTTTTTTTCTGTTTTGTTTTGTAGACAGGATTTAATTAGAACATATTATTTAAAAAATAATACACTGTGATATTATTAAGGACCATTTGAAACAACAAAGTGATCATCCAGATATCCGTGCAAGTGTTTTCACCATCATAGGGTTTACCCCGTCCTAGTCAAAGATCTAATCCTTGCTCATGTGACATATTCCCTCCCATTGTTTTTTTTATTAAATGATAGCTGTGTACATTAATGCAATCATGGGGTATAGTGTGGTTTTTTCATATACAATTTAAAATATTTTCATCAAACTGGTTAACATAGCCTTTATGTCATTTTCTTAGTTAATGTGTTAAGACGTTTATATTCTCTTAGAAAGATTCACTTGTACCCTTGTATGATAAACCATAGACGTGATCCCTCCAATCACCCTCCCTCCACCCATCCCCCCTCCCCTCCCCCTCCCCATATTCTTAGGCTATAATTAGGTTATAGCTTTCATATGAAAGCTATAAATTTGTTTCATAATAAGGCTGTGTACAGTGGATATTTTTTCTTCCGTTCTTGTGATACTCTGCTAAGAAGAACATTTTCCAGCTCCATCCATGTAAACATGAAGGATGTAAAGTCTTTAAACTTAAGTTTTTAATCCATCTTGAGTTTACTTTTAACACTGTGAGAAATAGGGATTTAGTTTCGTTATTCTGCATATGGCTATCCAATTTCCTGGCACTATTTATTGACTAGAGTAGCCTTTACCCAGTGTATGTTTTTGTCTGCTTTGTCAAAAATCAATTGGTTGTAGCTATAAGGTGTTACTTCTGGGTTCTCTATTCTTTTCCATTAATCTATGTGTCCACCTTTATACCAGCACCATGCTGTTTCGTTTACTATAATTTTGTGATATAATTTGAAGTCCAGTAATGTAATGCCCATAGGTTTGTGTGGTGTTTCGGGCAATTTAATTTGGTTGTAACTAAGACCCATGGGAGAGTGTTCAGGTGCCAATGTGTGGGGAAGTTTAGATAATACCCTGTTCTCAGGCCCTTGCATGGTGTGCTTGAGTCCTGGGTGCACCAGACTGAGACTGAGTTGGGAAACTTGCTCTCAGGCCTCCCTGGGTTCAGGTGATGACTGTGACAGCAAGGGGTGGGGAACTCTTCTGCTCCAGAGGAATGCTCAGGCAAGAGGAGGGCAGATGCATTGTTAGGCCGATACAGGACAGGCAGGCCCCTCTTGAGATTAGCAGAAGTAGGCAGCTGTGGGACACATAAGTTGCTCACGCATTCTCTCAGCAATAACATCAGTCTTTGTCCTGCAAGGACACAAAAGTGCCCAGATTCCCAGTTTCCATGATGGCCCAGCTGCAACAGACATGGGAAAGGTAGCTCAACCCACTGTGGGCAGGGCTTCCAGACCGAGTGGAGGCCACAGCTGAAAAGCTCTGGCAGGGGGGGTGCGGTTGTGTCAGGATTTACCTCCAGGAAGGGTAGACGCCTCTCAGGAGAAACAGGCAACTTGCATCTTATGCAAGAGAACTGCTAGCTCCATGCTTGCTGTTTCATTTTAGTGAGGAAAAGCCTCCTGTTCTGTAGAAGCCTAGGTGTGATAGGTCTTCTGTCAGAGATGGGGCAGTCACTTCCAAGTGCCCTGCTTACTGGTCCCACATGGACCACTCAGCAGCTCTGAGGGGAAACGGAAACAGTCTTTCAGCCAAGGCTTCCTCTGTGGCAGTGGGTGGGGTGGGAAAGGGAGAAAGAGAAACCCCCAAATTGTGGGGACTGTGACCCCTGGTAGGAGCACAGAAAACTCCAGATCATGATCCAGGGGCTTTCTGGTGCAGGAGAGTGCACATATCACCTTCTGTCCTAAAAAGCATTCATGGCACTTTCTAGGCCCCTTGGGGCAGCCTGCCCCATGTAGCAGAACTCTGGGAACATTGATACATTCCTGCGCCTCCCATTCCTTTGTGGTTGTCACAGTCCAAGCCAGGGCTGTGACTCTCCCAGCTGGATAGAGACCGCTAGCATGTGCATCTACTGCAGGAAGATAGCAGCCGGGTCTTAGCTTGGGTTCGTGACCACTGCTTGGGCCTACAGCTTCTCTGCTCCTGAGAAGCAGCTCTCAGTTCACCAGTGACAGAGTGCCTGAACTCATCAGAGAAGAAGGGCTTGCCAACTCATTCACCCAATACCTCATCCCACATCCAGAATGTTACCTAGTGGCATGATGATTTTCAACACAGGCTTTGGAGTAGAGCTCTCCCATTTTCTCTGTGTATGTAGCCTTGGCAAGGTACTACATGAGCCAGAGTTTCCTCCTCTTAATGGTAAGGAGAACAATAATGCCAGCCACATATGGTTGTCATGAGGATTAAATGCTATATGTATATAAGGCATTGAATAAAGTGCTTAATATTATGCAAAAACATTGTTACTCTTATTACTTTTGTTTGTATTTTATTTACCTCAGCAATATGTGTGTTAGAGTGTGTGGGTGCACGCTAAAGGAAGAACACGTGTGTGTATATTTTAATGTTTTCTTAATTGAATTATGTGTTACTAAAAGGCAAGACCTACTTCTAATACTTCTAACACTTTTTTAATGTCTTTATTAGTGTTTAACACAGTGCTAGTCCCACAACAGGAATTCAAAAATTACTTACTCAAAGAAAGAATCTATAGATGCAAGAGGGTATAACCTGTGAAGTAGCATCTTTCATTTCAACTCAATTCCTTTCATATTTCTCCTTGATTTTAGACCTCCCACTCAGAAATCCTGAAGCCAGCACGACCAAATAAGATACGAGATGTGGAACTGGAGGGCATTTTAAAGTCATCCTAATTAAGCTCACCATAAAATGACACTCCACCTCCAATCCTCTATGAGAAGGAATCTGTTCATTCATTCATCCAAATGGCATTTGTTTGGTTTCTACCATAATACAGGGAACAATATAGGTAACAGTCCTTAACCTACAGAGCTCACGAAAGGATAAGGAAGGATTGGAAGTTGAGGGGGTGAGAAGTTTCTACTCTGACTAAGCTGGCCAGAGAGAGCATCACTAAACCTGAAGAATAAGAAAAAGAAAACCAAGTGAATGTCAGGAAGCAGGTAAATAGGGAAGGCCAAGTCCCTGAGAGGGGGATGAACTTGGCATGATTTGAAAGTAGAAGGTCAATGTGTTTGGGAACTAGCAATGTGGAGGGTGTTAGGGAATGAAGTCAGAGGGGTGGGCTGAGCCAGACCAGAAATGGCATGTAGGCCATGGAAAGGACTTTGATTCCATTCTAAATATAATGAAAAAGGTTCAAGCAGGTGAACATTATTAGAACTATGTTTTAACATATGTACACAGAAAAGGTTTCAGAAAGGGCAAGGGTAAAAGCGGTGGACCACCAGAAAGAAAGCTACTAGCACAGTCCAGGTGAGCAATTCTACTAAAGCCGCAGCAGAAGCCATCAGCAGACGTCTGCCTGGACACTTCTACTAGTGGTGACTACTAGGATTGTGGGAGCGACGGCTCCATTCTATTCTTGGGGAACATGGATAGCTGGAGGATTCGTCTTTAAGCAATTTGACAATCTGTATCAAGAAATTGAAAATGTGCATTCTCCTTTGTTCACAAATCCCACTCAGAATCATCCCTCTTAAATAAATATTTTAGCTAAGATAAAGAAAAAAATAAAAACCTGTGAAGTTATTTATTGTGACATTAATTATGAGCAAAAAACCATCAAAATCTGGTCATGGAAAGATGATGAAGAAAATTATGGCACTATAATTCAGAAATTTTTATGCAGTCACTAAAATACAAAATTGTGAAGAAACAATTCATCATAGAAAATGTTTGTGATAGGCTATAAAACAAATAAAGATGACTGTAGAGGCATGACAGCTTCTATCTACTTTCTTAAAATAGATCTTATATGAGAACAAGGCTTGGAAAAGAACATGGGGGGAAATAATTAATGTTATGAAGGGGTTGGGGGTAGATTTTTTTTAACATTTTTCATAAATTTTACAGGATGCTTGTTTCGATTTTGGCTACTGGTCTTGATTTTTTGCTCCTTTGAGAATAGTCCCAGACCAAGAAAATCAAAATTTCTCTCCAGTAAGTAAAACATAAACTTACTCTATAAATTTAACCATAATCCTAAACGACTCAGAGGAAATTGTTCCTCTTTGGAATCATAAGTCTTTCTGCAGAGTCCGGGGCTAAAGACGAGAAGGTACAAATATAAATCTGAACTCAAATCTAGAAGCTTATATGTCATTTTAATGTCTTTGAGCAAAGAATAGACTCTTCTAACGCTTTTATTTTCCCTTCTGTTATCCCTGCTTCTAAATGGGGCCAAAAAATACCTCCAGGATGAGATGAACATCTCTTCTACCAGCCTGTTTGTGCGCACACCGAGGAGCACCTATCTTTGCAATCATATCGATCCACTCCCAAGAATTTGGCTCACAAGATAACCCTTTCTCGTTGAGTTGGTGCATGGCTAACTCTAAAGATGGCATCACTAGGATTTCAAAAAGTCCGCTGATTGTCTTGCCCCATGGAAACCTAAATGTAATATCTCCCAGGGACAGTTAACTCCACAACTATAAAATGATAGAAACTGGATGGTGAACTACAGTCCTGAGGTAAGAGCTCATCACACAGGCTATTTTCAAACGCAAGTGGGATGTCCTTAAAACAAGACAAGGGGTTTGGTAAGAGTAACTCTTACACTGCTGTTCCTCCAGGTCCAGGTGGCTTTGTGGATTGTACCTCCTTCCTCCACTTGACCTTGTGACGTGAGGAAAGCAAGGGCAGTCACGTGTCACTAAACAATGGGGATACGTTCTGAGAGATGCGTCAGTAGGAGATTCATTGTTGTATGAACCTCACAGCATGTCCTTATACAAACCCAGATGGTGTAGCTGACTGCACGTCTAGGCTACGTGGTGGGGCCTATTGTTCCTAGGCTACAGACTCGAACAGCGTGCTGCTGCTTTGTAGGCAATTGCAACACAATGGTAATTCTTTGAGTATTTAAATATATCTAAAGATACAGTAAAAAATGCTGTACCAAAGATAAAAACAGCACACTTGTGTAGGACACTCACCGTGAATGCAACTTGCTGGGCTAGAAGTTGCTCTGGATGCGTCAGTGAGGAGTGGTGAGTGAAAGTGAAGGCCTAGGACATTATTTTCACTGTGTTAGACTTTATAGACACTATACACTTAGGCTACACTAGAGCTATATTAAAGTTTTCTTTCCTTGATAATCAATTAACCTAGTTTACTATTTTTACTTTGTAAACATTTTAATCTTTATTAACTTTTAGGCTCTTTTGTAATAACACTTAGCTTAAGATACAAACACATTATACAGGTATCCAAAAATATTTCCTCTTCTTGCACACTTAACCCTGTAAGAATTTTTCCGTTTGTTAATTTCTTTTTACTTTTTAAACTTGTTTGTTAAAAACCAATTCACACACATACATTAGCCTAGGCCTACCCAGGGCCATCAATATCACTGTCTTCCGCGTCCACATCTCATCCCATTAGAAGGTCTTCAGGGGCATAGCACGCATGGAGCTGTCATCTCCTATAATAATAATGTCTTCTTCTGGAAACCTCCTAAAAGACCTACCTGAGACCTATTTTACAGCCAACTTTTCTTATCTATAAAAAGAGTACACTCTAAAATAACAGTTTAAAAGTATAGTAAATACAGAACCAGCAGCCCGAATAGCCATTTAATAGCACTATCAAGTGTTACGTACTGTATATAATTGTAGGTACTATACTGTCATAGAACTGCCAGTGCAGGAGGTTTGTTTACAGAAGCATCACCACAAACATGGAGTCACGTAGGGATGTGACACACTAGGTGATAGGAATTTTTCAGCTCCATTATAATCTTATGGGGCCAGTTTGTGTGTGGGGTCTGCCATTGACTAAAATGTCTCATGGTTCATGAACATATTTACTGAGCATGTCGTGCTAGTAGAATCTAAAATTCCAAAGCATGTTCTTTAAATTCAAGGAGTTTATCATCTCATGGGCATGAGAAATTCACACCAACTTCAACTTGAGAACAAAGTAAAACATATAAAGTTTTAAAGTAATGGTCAGTTTATATGGTATAGGATAGAGACAGATCTCCCGTTGAGTCACAGACTGAAGTTTAAATCTCAGTTCCAGCTCTCACTAACTAGGTGACACTGGATGAATCATTCTAATATCTTGGAACTTCCATTCTTTCTTTTTCTGTAAAATGAGAACAATAACAACAATAATTAGGCCTCGTGTGTGTTAGAAAGAGCTGTCTAGTGCAATCAAGTTCAGGTTTCAGAAAAAAATGCTGTGGTTTTAAATCTTAGACGTGGACAAGAGCAGGTCAAAACAATGCCTCTTTTTAAAAACAGTGGGAGTAGCGGGGCAATGGCTGAGGAAGGGATCAACACTGGACCTTCTCGTCATCACAAAGAAGCAAGCAATATGTGACAGTTGGGAGGAGAATGAGTTAGGAGCCACCCTGTATCCACTGGCCTGGAAGCAGTCTGTGGTGAAAGAACTCGCTTGTATGCACAGCCTGGTCTCACAGAAAATGTCACCATCCACCAGGGAAATCCCTGATCTCCTAAGAAACACTGCAGCTCCTCCTCTGCGTGAACTAGAGGTAAAGCCTACTCTCCTAACAACGTACCTCATTTAAATACATAATGAAAAGGAAATGGAAATTTACAGAAACGAAAATACAACTGACCCTCACCCATATGAGATGAGTAATCCCATTATAATGTCATATGCAAAAGAAAACTCTATGTAGATACCACTCCTTAAGTATCAAATGGGCAAGAAATAAAAAATTTTAAAAATTGTAAAAACTTAATTACACAAGAGTTTGAAAGTGACATTTGTGGGAGCAACACACATTTATATATGCTTTATGAAAAACAGCCTGCAAATATCTACAAAATATAGCAATGTACACCCCAGCAATTCCATTCTTTGGCATTTATCCACAGGTATTCTTGCACCTTAAACAATAATATATATGCCCTGCAGAGTAGTAGATAAAGTTAAGCAGCATCTTAAATTTCCATCAGTAGAGGACTAGTTAGGTAAATTATAGTACAGCTACTAGCACTTAAATAATATGCCAACAAAAAGAATGAGAAATCTCTTCATGCACAAATATGAAATAAATCTCCAAGATAAATTATTAAGTAATAAAAGCAAGATGCAATATATATATACAGTAATACAGTTTGATTCCCTCTGTGTGTGTATCTGTGTGTGTTTGAAAATACATTTGAAAACTCAGAGACTATCTTAAGAGGAATAATTGAAACAAGTAACAGTGTCTATCTCTGAAGAGGGGAAATACATGTCTGGGGACAAAAATACAAACTACCCCTTTGATTCTACTAAATTGTGTATTATCTGGTGGGGAAAATGTGACTTTGTAAACTATTGCTGCAAAAAATTGAGACTAGGCCAAGAAGAGGAGAAAGGGAGGTTTTATTTTGCTTTTTGTTTTGTTTTGTTTGTTGGAGAGGATTATTATAAGCTCCCTTCTCTATTACTTAATTTAACAAGTGTTATTTTTATCTTGGCTAAAATCTTCAAAAAATTAAGCATGAAAATAATTGTAAATACTCCGTTCTATTTAAGATATCCTATCCTCCCATTTTGCTGTTTGTGCCAATTTGGGAAGTAGAAAATATGTCACTGTATTTGTTATAGGGACAAAATGTTCAATGTGTTATAAGAACACAGAAGAAGGATCCTGCACACAGATGACAGTTACCAGGAAACTCAGAGATGGAAAATACAAGAGAAACTCTCCACTGAAGGACGTTAAGTTCACAGGCACCTGGTGCAAACATCTATATAGCACACGATGTGCACAGGCTGAGCGCACAGAGCATGGAGACGCACAGAACCTATCATGGTTGGGGATCCACAAGTGCTCTGGCGGGGCATGAATGCAGGAATGACACAGAAATAAGCAGAAATAAGCCAGAAAAGGCAGAGAGTTGGAGGAAAGTAAGCCACATAAAGGGCCTTTGGTGCCATTCTGTAAGATGTCACCCACACTTTCTTAGCCGAGAAGTGGATCCTAAACCTAACTGGTTAGCAGACTTACCTGAGGGAACTTTGCAATAACACAAATTCTTAGACACTGGCCCAGCTCATATCAATTAAATCTGGCTCTCTGACGGACAGGCCTGGGAATCTGCAATTTAAAACTAAAATCCCTCCGTGACAGTCACAGGCAAAGGGGAATCATCAGAATTCTGGCTGTGGTGCTTAGGAGCACCACTCTTTGTGCAAGGAGAGAGAAAGGGAACCAAATGTTCCATCCGGAGCTTATTAAGAATTAATCTTACGTGTAGTCTCACTCCTTGTACCTGTCAGATTGAAAATTAAGATCTCCTTCCAGGCACTTAAAGTTCTGAACTCATTCTTGCCTGAACTACGCTGAAGTTGGAGGCCGGAATAGGAAAAGAGCTGCTGTTTAATTTATTACCTTGTCTCCGCTCCTCCCTCCAAGCATCTTCATTGCATTCACACTATGAATATCTGGGGAGGAAGTACTTAGATGACACAGAGCAATCAAAAATGTTCATTAAAGTTTCTTGTAAGAAGCAAAGATTTTTATTAAAAAGTCCATATCCTGGGCAGCAGCTTTAGTGTAACCTTTTGTACGGTTGACTCAGTTGCTATCACGTCTCAGGCTGATATTAATTACAATGATGCTCACCAGATACAGGTACTCAGGAATTCCATCAGAGTCCTTTTTTCCAGTGAAAGTTTTGATCCAGTGATTCAACACATATTTGTTGAATACGGAGATATTAAGATGCATTACACACAGATCCCACTCTCAAAAATTTAACATTTCTTTAGTGATCAATAGATTTGCTGTGAATTCTTTATCCTCCCCAGTGTAATGTCAGTTCCTAGCACTAAAAAGCCACCATGAGGTGGTAGTATCCAAAGAGCAAGTCTTGAGTAGAATAGATGTGGTATATCTCACTCTTGAGCTGACTAGAGAAAATTAAATTCGAAAAGCACTTTCAATATTGTTTAGCCAAAACAATCTCAATTTATAGATGAGAGAATTAAGGAGCAGAACACACTGGTTTTCTCAAAGTTACATACAAAGTGAAGAGCTGAAATCAGACATCAAGCATCCACTCTTAATCTTACCTCATGGACAATTACCATTTCAGGTCTCAGTACCATAGCAAATCTTTCTGAGTAGGATAAGAATAAGGATGGGCTTTGGAGTCACCTCATCTCTTAGGGAAGTTGAGGAAATTAGAGAACTTTAAGTTACGGGGCAAGGGATTTAATGACCCATAAGAGGGAGACTATATGACTTGAGTTCTTTCACCTGCCCAATTTCGGCAACAAATAGTTATCAAAGTTCATGAGAAATGACGAAGACCCAGCTTTCTGACTTGAATATCTCTAATTGTATTACCCAAGACACAAACTCATGTCAAACCTAAAGTCAGTCTCTAATCCTTTCTTCTCTTTTGTTGGGTCTCAAAGCAAAAACCAGAGATGACAAATAGATAGCATGCATCCTACCTCTGTCCTGTCCTCTATCCTTGACAGACATCACTAATCGACCTCCGAACTCTTTCCATTGTATTGTAAGGAAACCTAAGACTCTTTTCCCCCTCAGTTCTAGACAATTACAATCTATCTCCAATGGCATATGACTCTAAGGAGTCATTTTCTTTTTTCATTTCTACATAACCCAAACCTGAATGAAAACCTAAAATAGAGTTGCTGGAAGCATACAGTGGAAGAAGAAAAGCAAAAGAAGTGTTCTAATGGGTACACACATACACACACAGATGCAAGACCAATTATGAAAAGGCCCAGCATCAACTCAAAATGATTCAGTGAATGTTCATGATTGCTAGCCCTGTCATGATATAACATACAGACATGACACATCAGTCTCCATCTTAAATTTTTCCACACCAGATTGAGAGAAATTCCTACAGAAAGAAAATTTGTAAACAATGTAAATTTATAACTGGGTAGCCTTCATTTCATGAAGCAGCAATTATGATTATATTTTCATCATTGCACACCTGACACCCATGCCCATACCTGGCACAGGTGAGAAGCTCTGTAGTTTTTGTTAAGTAACTAAGGAACAGCAACCATAGTCCTTAATTTTTCTGGACTAAATAAGGGAAAGCCCTAGGGAAAAAGTCAAAGTTTCCCAGAATCTCAAGAAATCAATAAGGATTTTTCAGATGAAGAGGCATGCATAAGAAGAGAAATTCTTATTTATAACTTTGCTCCAAAATTGCAATGAAAAATGAAATAAGCCACGTGCCCTTCATTTGTTCATAGATCACATAACAATGACTCACATGCCTAGTGATTTAGAAAACTGTTTAACGAGTATCTAACAAAGTAAAATGTGTGACTATATTTTCATCAAAGCCATTGTAATCTATCTTTATTTGCTATAAAAAATATGCTGGAAACTCTGAATTCAACAGTGCTCTCAAATTCCACCTGGGTACACCCTCTCAGAGTGATCTTTTGCCTGGTTTCTTCTGTGTAAAACTAATTAAAATCAATTAGTGTGGCATATCTTTGACTAGCCTGGTTTCACCAGTCATCATGAAGAGACAGAAGACAAGACCCAGAAGGGTAATGATATGCTGGTTGTTTCTACTCCCCAAATATCAAACGTCTGTTTCTCATGGATAAACAACTGAAATTTCAAAGCACTTACTTGAAGCATAACGAAATGTCTCCCATCATGTACTTAGATTAGAGATTTGATTAACATTATCACTTTTTCAAAGGTGCTTGTAAGAATTTATCTGCTCTGTTTTTCATGGAATATACTCAATCTTTTCCATCTCTGGACATTGGTAAGACTTATAGCCTGTGCCCCTTCCTTTTTGTACTTGATTATATTCTCTCTTGGTTGTGCATTAATTATTTTATGTGCGCTGAATCATATGTCTCCCACAAGCTTGCATGTACAAGGCAGAGAGATCAGGCATTCTATGTCTTTGATGACACGAAATCAAAGAGTTGGGGCAAAATGAGGAAAAGAAGGGAAGCAAAGAAACAAAGAGAAAGAGGGGAAAAAGAAAGAATGGAAATATGTGTACACCAAATATCTATCATCCATACATGCTGCTGTCTGCCTTTATATGACATATGCCACTTAGTCCTTCTAAGAATCCTGGAAAATCAGTACCTCTTTTCCTTTGGGGGACCAAGGATAAGGTAACTGAAATACAAATCCATCACCAGCTGAATAGCAGAAGCAGAACAAAAGCACAGGTCTTTCTCTCATGCTTACCATTCCTTCTATAGGCAGTTGCTTTGCCAAAGCCCCTTCGCAGGGGCAGCAAGGGGGAGCTGTGTTTAATACAATTAGACTTGACTCTTCCCCCATCTTTCGGATGCAAGCGATTGAATACAATTTTGGCTTCTGAGCCACAGCTATGTACTACACAGAAAGATTAAGTTGTTCATTTTCCTTTGTGTCCTAGCGAAGAACTGAGAGCTTAAATTAGTTAAATGCGAGAAACAAAACCAAAACTCATGACTAATAAATTCCTCTGTTTGGCACCATGAAAAGACGCTTCTTCTCACTGGTCATCCAAAAAAGAAAAATTAAAACTGCAATGAGATACTTACACCCATCTTCAGAATGACTAAAATAAAAAAAGAATGACAATGTTGTTGGTGAGCAGATAGAGTAACTAGAACTTCCATGCACTGCTGCAGGAAAGTATAAATTGGAGCAATTGCTTTTAAAAGCACTTTGGGAATATCCACAAAAGTAAACATATGCATGTATTAATTTCTATTCTAAAGTACGTACATGTGTACAACAGAAATATGTGTATAAGTAACCAAAAAACTTAAAAATTCCTACAGCAGCATTATTCACAACAGCCTCAAGCTGGTCACAGCCCAAATGGCTAACCGCAGTAGACTGGATAAGCGCACTGCAGGGTGCTCATGCAGGATGACTACCCCATAATTACAATGAATGAACCACTGCCACACAGAACATGAGTGACTATCACAAGTATAGTGCTGAGCACTAAGATGTCAAATTCAAAAGGGGAGATTCAGTATGGTTCCATTTTTATAAATGTCAAAACACACAATCCTAATCTGTGATATCAGACACCATGTTACTAGTTACCGTGAGGAAGGGTTAGTGATTTGGAGGGGAAGTGGAAACTCTGAGACGGTGATAATGTCCCGTTTCTTCATCCGGGAGGTGACAATTCAAATATGTTCCATTTGGGAAAAATAATTGAACTCTACACTGAAAATGTATGCAAGGGTGGGGCCAGTGGCTCAGTGAGTAGGGCACTGGCCCCATATACTGGGGGTAGTGGGTTCAAACCCGGCCCCAGCCAAACTGCAACAAAAAAATAGCCAGGCGTTGTGGCAGGTGCTTGTAGTCCCAGCTACTGGGGAGGCTGAGGCAGGAGAATCACTTAAGCCCAGGAGCTTGAGGTTGGTGTGAGCTGTGACACTATGGTACTCAAGGGTGACAAAGTTAGACTCCACCTCTAAAAAGAAAAAAAAAAAGAAAGAAAATGTGTGCAATTTTCTGTGTATATGCCATACTTCAATAAACAAGCTTACTAGTAAAGAAAAGAGACAAAAAAGAAAGAAAGAAAAATTTTCTGAAGATTGAGCTGTAATGGTCAACATACAAGCTAGACCATTAAGAGAGCAAAAACTTCAGCAAACAGAGGAAGCCAATCAGCAGGGAGCAGAGTGGAGCTGTGATGTAGAAGGAGCCAAGAAAGCCCAGCAGAGAGACCAGGAGAGTAGCCAGTGCCTTTCCCTGCCTGTTTGGTTTCCCATTCCCGACCTCATTCTAATCGCCCTTTTCTTGAAGCAGTATGAGTGGCTCTTGCTTCTACAGAAACGAAGCTAACTAAAACATCAGCATGGTTTCTTCCTGAGGCCTCCTAAAAATACAATCTTCTCAGCTTAAGAATTTATCTTCATCAACCTTTTTCTTTTAATTTATAAATGACACCAAAATAAAGTGGATCAAGTAGATAATAAGTCCCCATTGCCTTTCACGATGAGGTTAGATGACTTCCAGAACTTATTATAAATAGAGAAATATCATCCTAGCTCAAAGCCATTGTCTTTCCTAGACAAAGAGCCCAAGAGTGGTGCCAAAATCATAGATCTTCTGTTATTTCATCTTGGCATGTTGAGCTGGACGTGGGTACTGGGGTTACTGAGGCAAATATCATATGATTTCTCTTTTTGAGGAATTCTTGGACTCGTAAGTTTGTCTGTTTTGTTTATTGTTGAATTTCCAGCATCTGGAACATGAGGCATGTTCTAACACATATTAAGTACTGAAATAATATTTTTTGGATGAATTAGTGAGTGAACAGGTGGTCTAGATAGACAAATCATCACCAAGCAATGTGAAATACAACAGGCGTCCATGTTGCAGTGAAAGTGATTATTTCCCTGGTAGGGGCGGAAAAAGGCCTATAGAGAAAGAGGTATTGGGTTGAGCCCTGAAGAATTTTCTCCAATTTATTGAAAGGCAATGAAAGACACAGCAGGTAAAGTTATAATTGTGTGCACATGTGTGTGTTTGTGTAATTTGTTCACTCTTCTATGACCGAATTAATGAAGAGTGTGATAATGAGTGACCCATGGACCACAAAGTAAATACCCCACTGATCCCCTTAGTCAGCTGGTCAATTCTGCCTGTATGGAGTAAAGAGGGATAAAGAATTATGAAGAGGATGCACACTATTAAAAAAAAAAATACTTCAGTGTAAGTACTCGAGCTTACTCATCTTAATTTTCAAGCAGAGTTTCCGAGAGCCCACAGGCTCGTCAGAGATACTGCCATGGACAGGTAACCACTGCCATGGACAGGTAACCACCAGGAGAGAGAGGGCGGAGGGTAAGGGCCCCCCAACCCCGATTTAACTAGACCATCTCTTCTTGTATCTGTTCTCTGCATTAGTATTTTCTGTGAGATTTTGCTGGAGAAATCATGGTCTATATAACTATGTAGTTATTCTGCTTTTTTATAGTTTTTAAACAACTGATCTATAAAGCACAAATTTACAGGGTAATTGTAGAGCGATTTACTGTGCTTTGTGTTGACACAATTTAATCACAGTAAGAAAAAAGAAAATTCTTTATTGATTTTTTATTCCTTTGAAATTATGATCTTTCCTGCCATTCCTAGTCCACAGAGGAGTAATACTTAGTTGTGATTTTTAACATGGTGAAAGAAAAGACCTCTATCCTGACCTCTATCCGAGATGAAGTATCTGTTGTTGTACTTATTTTAATCACCTGTTTCCGGTCTCATGCACTCTCCAGGGTCCTTTTTTGTATACAATTTTCCCTGGGAACCATGAACACCTTTAGCATGTCTCTCAGTTACCATGCTGTTTGGTGGCTGGGTATGTGAGATAAAATGTCATATTCATCTCAAGCTTCTCTCTCAGATTTCCGCATTTGATCTCAGTTCGTGACTTTATTTGCATGCATTTACATTCTGTATTTCATTTATAAAATAAGTCAAGGGATTTTGTGGGTCTGTTCAATGTGCTAACATACAGAGTGCCCATGTCATTTCCAGATATTTCATATAGTCAAATGATTCATTTCCTTTTTTTCTTTCTTCCATCTCTCCTAGTGTTATTATTCCACGTTTAGCACATGGAATTTTATAATTTTTCAAAGCATTTTTATAAGTTCCTGAAGCAACACATGCATAACCATCTTTGAAATGGACTATGCCAATAATTTGACTATACAACTTGCAGGTAAAAGATAGCAGTAGTCAAGTTCACTTATAACTCCAAGACCTTGGCTTTCTCAACTGTAAAATAGGGATGATTGTGTCTAAACCTCACAGATTCATCATAGGTGCATAATAGAATAGCTATGCTACAATTGATCTTTGTTTCCAGCCGTTGTTCTGACAACCCATGGAATTTCAGCTTTGATCATGAAGTAAAGAAACTGATTTTAATTAAGAGTGATCAGGCTGTTACACCAGGTGAGTACTATATTTTTCACATGGAAACCCCAGGAATCTGAAATTTATTTCAGTAATCTTTCTTCATTCAACAAGGATTTATTGGCTACCGCTATCAGTCAGGCAGGCATTGTTTAAGACTGAGGCTGAAATATATAGAATCCATGCTTTCTTGAAATTGATTTCCTAAGAGAGACAAATATTAATAAAATAAAAGGACAACATTGGATATATAATTATAATGCTGGCAAGTGGTGTGTGAGAGAGGAAAGGGGCATATAAGGGGATTTACCAAGGAGTTGAAACAGCCTGGAGGAAACAGAAAAGAACTCCTTGAGGTCTTGAGCTGTGATCTGGAGGATGAGTAGAAGTTAAGTAAGTGCAGTAAGTCTAAGTCGGGGGAGGGACAGGGAGGCACCAAACTCAGCAGGAAGAAAGCCCCAAGAGTGGATAGACCCATTAAGAAGTGAGCAAAGGATCTGAATAGGCTTTTCCCCAAAGAAAACATACAAATGACTGATGGGAATATGCAAAAAATGTTCAACACCACTAATCATCAGGAAAATGCAAGTCAAACCCACAACGAGACATCATCTTAGCTCAGTTAAAGTGGAAAAGTCAAAATATAACAAACGCTGATGAGAGTACAGACAACAGAAAATGCATACATTTAGGGGATGAATATAAATGAGTATAGCCATTATGGAAAATAGTAAGAAGGTTTCTAAAAAACAGAAAGCAAAATTTGGTACCATATGATCCAGCAATTCCACCTCTAGGTATTTATCCAAAGGAAAGAAAATTAATATATGAAAAAGATACCTGCCTCCAGTTGTTTATTGCAGCACTGTGCATAATAGCCAACATGTGGGATCAACCTAAGTATCTATCGACAGATGAATGGATAAAGAGACTGTGGTACGTATACAAAATGAAATACTCTTCAGCCATAAAAAGAAGAAAACCCTGCTATTTGCAGCCACATGGTTGGAACTATAGGATATTATATTAAGTGAAATAAGCCAGGCATGGAAAGCAAATATTGCATGTTCCTCCTCACATGTGTGAGTTAAAAAAGGTTGATCCATGGAAGTAGAATGGTAGTTACCAGAGGCTGGGAAGAGAAGATAGTGGAGGGAGGATAAAAAGAGGTTGGTTAGGGGGTACAAACATACAGTTAGGAAGAAGGAATAAGTTCTAGGGTTCAATGGCACAGTAGAGTGACCATAGCAGACAACAACATACTGTAAATTTCAAAACAGCTGGAAGAGAGTATTTGAAATGTTCCCACCACAAAGAAATAACAAATATTTGAAATGATAGATATCCTAAATTGCCTTTATTTGACCATTATACAGTCTATGTGTTTATCAAAATATTGCATGAACCCCATAAAGATGTATAATTATTATGTATCAATTTTAAAACTTACCAAAAAAAAAAAAAAGAAGTGAAGACAGTCCATGAGTAAGGAGCACAGATGAAGCGGTGAGAGTGGAGAGTGGTGTACTGGTGACCAAGTCTCTCCATGTGCCAGGTGCTACTCCCAGCACTCTACCTGGGTGAAGTCACTGAGTCTTCACAAAACCCCTACAATGTCAGAGCTATTGCTTTTGTTGTCCTATTATAAAACTTTGGAAACTTAGACTTTAAGAAGTTGACAAATAAAGTATGAAGTCAAGACTCAAACCCCTATTAACCATCTTAAATTTTAAGAAGACAGAGAATGATACATATAGCCTTTTCAAGCCTTGTTGATAAATTTGTTTTGATTTACCTGAAGAACAAAAGGAAGGTTTTAAAGTGTTTTAAATATGAATAGAATTATAATAATCAAATTTCTGCTTTGAAAAGATAACCCTGCCTGCAGCATAGAGAATTCATTGAAATAAATTAGAATGGATTCAGGAAAACCAACTGGCAATCTGTTATCATATTTCATTCATTTAATCACTCATTCATTATTTATTAAAAATATATTATGAGTCAGGCATTGTTCCAGGTGCTAATAACATAGTAGTGAACAAAACAAAGTTCCTTCCCTCATGGAGTTTGTATTAGTCAGGGTTACCCTGAGAAAGAGAACCAATGTATAGAGGAGGGAACAAATATTTTCTATGTAGCATATATACATAAATAGGTGATTAATAGATAGAAAATGAATAAAATATATTGGTTCTCTTTCTCTATGGAGACAGAGAGAGACAGAGTGAGCTATAGATAGAGACAGAGCTGGAGAGAGAGAGATGAAGCAATTACAGAGCTGTGAAGTCCCATGATCTGCTGTCTGTAAATTGAAGACTCAAGTAGGCTGGTAGTGTAGATTAGAGGCCTTGAAGCCAGGGCATGGTATAGATTCCAAGTTTGGTCTGAAGGCCTGAGAAACATGAGCAGTGAGGGCAGGAGAAAAATCAATGTCACAGTTCAAGCAATCAGACAAGATAATACTACCTCACTCCACCTTTTTGTGGAGGCTCTCAATGCATTGGACAATATCCACCCATACTGAGGAGGGCTGCCTGCTTTATTCAATCCATCAATTCCAATGCCAATCTCCTCCAGAAAACACCCTCACAGACATGCCCAGATATCCTGTTTAACCAACTGTCTGGGCATCCCATATCCCAGTCAAGTTGACACATAAAATTAACCATCACAGAGTTTAGGTTCTTATGAAGAGAAAATCAAAAGATAAACAAAAAATGTGATTAATGTCATAGATAAATCACAAATTAGGTTAAGAATTGGTGAGAAGAGTGAATGCTATTTTTTTCTTGGTGAGGAGAGGTAATAATTGGGGAATACTCACTGAAAAGGTGATTTTTCCATTTAGAAATTATGGTGGATTGGCCTGCACTGGGAGCAGTGTAACTAGAAGAAATGAAATGATGGGAACAATATTTAGAAATTTAGATTAAATATGAATTTTGAGTGAATTGGATCTAGGGATGGTAGAGAGGGAATGTGACTTATAAACTTCTGAATTTTGCAATTGTCTTTCACTAAAATAGCAACTGTGAAAGTGAACCAAGAGTGTGATGAGGGTACCAAGAAAATATTATAGCTCAATCTTGAACATGCAGTGTTCTTGCTGCCTCTTGAATATCTAAACAGAAATCTTCTTGGCCTGTAGTTTATAGAAGAATCTTATCTGGAGATATTAATCAGAAAAATCACTCACAGGCAGAAGTAATCAAAGTTGTAATCTTTGATAAGATTTGCAAGGAAAGTATTGGGAATGAGAAGAGGAAAGGGCCAGGCTGAAGACTCAAGAAACTCAAATCTCTACCACCAGGATAAACCTGGAAGTCAGATCAAAACAGATTGTCCAGAAAGGCAGACAGGAGACCTGATGAGGAAGATTGGAGAAGGAGAGTAAGGTCTGCTGAGACAATTCTTCCGTGGTCTCTCCCATTGCCATACAAGTTGTAGAAAAGAACTGACTGCTCTTTATTCTGAGTTATCTTTCAAGCGTCTTTATAGTGCACAGTCTTAAAAGATAGTTATCCTCCAGAGAAAAGGGCAGAGAAGTTACTGTCCATGATGAAAGACTGTGTTCCTCTCCTGTAATGCATCCCATGGTGGCTGGGATTCATTGAGGGTACTAAGAATTAGGTTACACTGATTGCATTTGTTAGATAAAGTCCCTCTTATAATAATGTCCTGCCCCCAAGAGGTGTGCCATACACCGTGACCCCCATATCCCCCTGCTCCACCTCCCCACTTGCTCATTCATCTGGTTCATGGCAGTCAAGGTTTTAAGGAAAGCAAAAGGTAGAAGGAGCATTCCAGAAGAAATTACACATAAAAAGGCATCTGCTGATCTCAGACAGAGCTTCACAGGAAAAGCAGAAGGGTTTAAATGTAACGAAAGCCTAACAAATGCAAACAATGTAACCTAATTGTTTATACTCTCATATTAATCTGAAATTTTTAAAAAAAGAAAGAATTGTGGGAAGATGGCAGACTAGTAGCAACCCTCAGCAGAGGCTCCTGACCAGAGGGAGAAAAACTGCACAGAATTAGACTCTATGAAACCAAAGGTGAGGAGCTGAGCCAAGAAAAAAGTTCAGCAAGCTGTGTCTCCAAGGAAAAGCATTCAAGAAAACAAATTACAGGTACAAAGCCTATTGTTTAGAGGACAGGAGACCCCTCCCCCAAGCAGGAGGCCCACCATGGGCTCTCTGCAAATGAGCAGAGGACAAAAGACCTCTCATTTTACCTCACTGGAGAAAGCTGACAACTTCAGGTCTTTTTGCCTAGGACGGTCCCACTTGTGAACCTAGACACCACCCACCTGGCATAAAATTGAACAAATATTTTCCCCCACAATTCCGAACTCTCAGTCCACCTTCCCCCCTCACATAGTGGTCTGAAGTTCTGCCTCTGCAGAGCCCAGAGTGTTTGGATGGTTGTTGAGAGATCTGGACATAGTGTGAACCATCAAACATCAGGATGGAATCTGTGACTAGTGGGGAAGAAAGGGACACTCAGCAGGAGGAGGAGCAGTCCCCTGATTATGACTTTGCCTGGTCAGCAGAGATGTTGACTCTGGGTTCAGGCTGTGTCTGGCAGGAGAGGGTACAGAACCCCAGGCTCTAAGAGTGGTTGACTGGTGTGGACTGAGTTCAGCGGATAGGGAGAAGATTCCCAGCTCCAACTGAGTCAGTAAGCAGAGGCTTGCCAGGTGTGGATTGAGACCAGCATGTAGGGGCATGGTCCCCAGCTCCAACTGAACTGGAAAGCAGAGGCTTGGATGCCTGGTTCAAACTGAGCCCACCAGGCAGAGTCCCAGACTCCTGGCTTTGATTGTGCCTGGGGGACAGGAGTGTTGACACCCAGTTGGGAATTTGATGGGCAATAGGCAGCTCACCAGAGGGGACCAGGCACCATACCCTCAGGGTTGGAGGACAGAACTGACTGAAGATTTCCATCTGCAGTTGGAGACACTTGGATCTCTCTCTGTTGAGCAGGGTTTGTACTTCCTGAGAGAATTTGACTGGAACTTGCATCTGGGTCTGTCCACTGGGGACACTCTGAGGTTGACCTTTGAAGTTCTATAGCAGAAAAGAACTAAAGGGTGGTGGTGGGGCACAATAGCTGCCTGTATCTCTCCACAGTTGAGATTTTAACATAATACCAGGACTTCTTAGGATAGGGTAGAGGTTGGCTGATTTCAGAACAGAGCCAGCTTGCACTATCTCACCAAGTAGGTCCCCAGAGTCTCTGGCCATGACTCTGAAAGGGGCCTTTATAAGGTTGTAGAGGATAAGCCACAATTACAATGCCTAGTGCTTTGGTAAGGGGTTGATTAACTCTACTACCTGGGAACCCCAATTCAATCTTGCCCTACCAGTTCTAATAACCATACAGTGGAAAATAAACATGGGGGGAACCAATGGAAGAATCTTGACAATGTTAATAACCAGAATAGTTCAACCCCCTCAAGGAATGACAAAGAAGATACAACTGAAGATTCTACGCATAGACAAATTGCTGAAATATCAGAAATAGAATTCAGAATATGGACTGCAAATAAATGAATAGAATGGGGGGAAAGTTAGAAATTAAAATCCAAAGAGTGGTTCTAAACTTGTCTGAAGAAATTATTGAATTCAAAGACAAAGTCACCAAAGATATGGACATAATGAGAAAAGAGAAAGCAGAGCTCAAGGAAATGAAAATTTTTCAGGAGCTCCAGAATACAGTAGAATCTCTCAGTAATGGAGTTGACTAGACAGAACAAAGGAGTTCTAAAATTGAAGACAAAGCTTTTAACGTTCCCAAATGCTCAAAGAGGCAGACAAATGGAGAGCAAAAACTGAATATTCCCTGAGAGAGTTGTGGGATCACTCCAAAAGACCAAATATTTGTCTTACAAGGAGTTCCTGAAGAAGAAGAGGATGATCCTAAAGATACAGATGCTCTACTCCAAGAGCCTATGGAGGAGAATTTCCCAAGCATGGCAAGAGATACAGAAATTTAGATTTTCAGAACCCCAGCAAGACTCAATCCAAATAAAGCATCTCCTAGACCAGTGGTTCTCAACCTTCCTAATGCCACAATGTATTTTCATTGTTAAAAAGGGGTCACAACCCACAAGTTGAGAACCTTTGTCCTAGACATATTATGATTAATTTTGCAAAAGTTAAGATGAAAGAGAAAATTCTATGAGCAGTCAGATGTAAGAAAAGCATCACCTATTTCTCCTACAAAGGGAGAAATATCAGAATGACTGTAGATCTCTCAGCCAAAAATTTTGAAGCCAGAAGAGGATGGTCATTGACCTTCAATCTTTGAAAACAACCAACTTTCAGACCAGGATCCTGAATACAGCTAAACTGAGTTTCATTTGTGATGGAGAAATCAAATACTTTAATGACATACACATGTTGAAGAAATTTACCATAACTAAATCATCTCTCCAGGATATTCTCAGACCCATCCTCCACAATGACCAGCACAATCCTCTACCACCAAAGTAAATGCACTCAGAAATTTTTGAACAAAATTCAACTTCCACAGTGGTAAAAGGATTAAAAATGTCCACTGGACATTCAAAAAACATGACACCCAAAACACTGCCAGGCTTACCAATTCTCTTAATTAATGTGAATGGTTTTAATTGCCCTCTAAAGAGGCTGGCTGAATACATAAACTCAGACCAGATATCTGCTACATACAAGAATCTCATCTTACCCCAAAAGATAAAAATAGACTCAGGGTGAAGGGATGGACATCTATAATACAGGCAAATGGAAATCATAGAAAATCCAGGGTTGTAATTTTATTTGCAGATACAATGGGCTTTACACCAACAAAGATAAAGAAAGATAAGGATGGTCACGACATATTGGTCAAGGGAGACAACCAGCATGAAGAGATTTCAAAAATTAACACATTCATGCATGCTACCAGAATGCTTCTCAATTTATAAAGCAAACCCTAATGGATATGAACAACTTGATATCTTCCTGCACTATAATAGTTGGAGATTTTAACACACCTTTGAAAGTTTTGGATAGATCCTCCAAGAAGAAACCAAACAAAGAAATATTAGACTTAA
>CAUYQV010181896.1:0-12733 GCA_963574575.1 Galagoides demidoff
ACACTGTGAGACCCAGTTACCCCTTTGTAAGCAACACTGGACAGAGTCACATATGGACTTTCTGCCTGTCTTAATGTTCTATTTTATGTGCTTTTCTGTACAGTCTTCCCACCCCCACGGTCTATGCCTTAAGTTCCCTTATACTTCACTTTCCTTGCATTGGTGTGCTTTTTGAGGACTTTCATCCTTCCCTTCACCTTGTGGACCCTTAACGCTGGAACCCACCCCCTCACTTGCCCAGTTCAGATTCCAGAAGTTGCTTCTAGGAGTTTTCAAGCCGTGGCCTCTTCTGCATTTCTCAAGCCACTCAACTTGGATTTGAATCTTTCAAATTTCTTGAAATTGCTTTTTTCTGATCGTAACTGAAAAACACAACCAACATGGTCCTCTTCTCTCTGCCCTGGGTTCACTTATTCTCCCTTCTAAATTATTATCTCCTCATGAAGTCACAAGACAAACTGTAAAAAGATAATAACAATGGAAGACTCTCCATGACATGAACTCCAACACAATCGTTGGAGTTTGGAGTGTGTGCACTTCTTGTACTTCTCTTTAGAAGGTGGTGGTTTTCCCTCAATTGACCCACCACTGTGTGGCTTCACTTTTGAGGTGATTTGGTTTTGATTTTCTTCCCACTTGGCATTTCAGTGGAAGTACTTTTACATAACATATTTTATAATCAGCGGTGCTAATCCATTATGTTTGGAATCATTTTGCAAAGTCAGTCCTCTTACCAGATGCATGGTTTGCAAATATTTATTGAAACAGTCATGTTCTGTCTTGTGAATCATCCCTTGGCCTATTAAGCCACCTAGGATGTAAAGATGTTTTAAGAAATGTAACTGGCTGAGGCCGAGTGTTTAGAATTGAGACAACAGTGGATAGAATTAAACTCACTTGATTGTGGTCTTGGCTTCAACTTTAGCAGCGGTGTGATCTCGGGCCTTATTTCCCTACACCCAGGGTCCTCATGCATTAGCATTTAATCATAATCACCTGGAAGGTTTGGTAAAGCAGATTTCTGCATCCATCTATTGGGGCTTAGGACATACTCTCCCCAAATATGACTGGAAAAGACCAGAATGACTTCCCAAGAGTCTTTGATTCCAAAAGAAGGATTTGAGTGTCACAGTCCTGGGGGTTGAGAGACAGTGAGATGCTTGTGGTCTTCACAGGCTCACATCCCTCTCACCAGTACCAGTGGTGAGCCCAGGAGTTGGAGGTTGCTGTGAGCTGTGATGCTTGAGCCCAGGAGTTGGAGGTTGCTGTGAGCTGTGATGCCACAACACTCTACCCAGGGGGACAGCTTGAGGCGCTGTCTCAAAAAAAAAAAAAACAACTGATTAACATAACCATCAACTCACTTATTTGTTGTGATAAGACATTTATGTTCTATTCTTAATAGTTTTAAAATGTACCATTGCATTATGCACTTCAGGTGAGGTCCCACCAAATACCCTCCCTCTTTCTGGCCTTCTCTCTTACCCTTTCCCTCCTCTTCCCTCCTTCTTTCTGGACTATAGTTATGCTTTACCATTCATATGAATGTGTAGGTGATTATATAATGATTTCATAGTAGTACTGAATACATTGGATACTTTTTCTTCCATTCCTGAGATACTTTCCTAAGAAGAATATGTTACAGCTGCATCCAAGTAAACATAAAAGATGTAAAGTCTCCAGCTTTTTATGACTGCATAATATTCCGTGGTATACATATACCACAATTTGTGAATTCATTCATGAATCGCTGGGCAGAGGGCTGCTTCCATAATTTTGCAATTATGACTGGGCTGCAATAAACAGTCTGGTGCAAATGTTTTTGTTGTAAAATGATTTTTGATCATCTGGGTATATACCTAATAGAGGAATTGCACAATCAAATGGTAGGTCTACTTTAGTTCCTTGAATATGCTCCAAACTTCTTTCCAAAAAAGCTGTATTAGCAGGCGGTGCCTGTGGCTCCAAGGAGTAGGGCACCGGCCCCATATACCAGAGGTGGTGGGTTCAAACCCAGCCCCAGACAAAAACTGCACAAAAAAAAAAAATAAATAAATAAAGAAATAAAAAGGCTGTATTAGCTTGCATTCCCACCAGCAGCGTAGAAGTGTTCCCTTCTTTTTGCATCTGTACTGACATCTATAGTTTTGGCATTTTGTGATGTGGGCTCATCTTACTGATAGATGATATCTTAAAGTGATTTTGATTTGCATTTCTCTGATGATTAAAGATGATGAGCAATTTTTCATGTGTTTGTAGGCCATGAGCCTATCTTCAGAGAAGCTTCTGTTCAAATCTCTTGCGCACAAGAAAATGGGGTTATTTGTTCTTTTCTCATTGATTAGTGTGAATTTGCTGTGGATATGAGTTATCAGACCTCTGTCAGAAGCATAACTTGTGAAAATCTTCTCCCATTCCGAAGGTTGCCTGTTCGCTTTACTTACTGTGCTCTTGGCTGTGTGGAAGCTTTTTAGGTTGATCAGATCCCAGTAATACATTTTTGGTGTTGCTTCAGTTGCCATGGGGGTCCTCCTCAGAAATGTTTTCCCAGCCCAATTTCTTCAAGCATGTTCCCTGCACTGTCCCCTAGTATTTTTGTAATTTCATGTCTTAAGTTTAAATCTTTTATCCAGTGAGAATCAATTTTTGTTAATGATAAAAGGTGGGGATCCAGTTTCAGTCTTCTACAGGTCACCAGCCAGTTCACCCAGCACCATTTTTCAAATAGGGAGTCTTTCCCTGAATGAATGCTTTTGATAGACTTATCAAAGATCAAATGACCATAAATGGCTGGGTTCATCTCTTGTTTCTCTTATTCTGTTTCATAAATCAACCTCTGTATTTTTGTGCCAGTATCATGCTGTTTTGATCACTGTTTTTGTACTATTCATAGTACAGCCTGAAGTCTGGTAACGTGATACCTTCTGACTTGTTTTTATTTCTGAGTAATGTATTGGCTATTTGAGTTCTTTTCTGATTCCATATCAAATGAAGCACTATTTTTTCAAGCTCTTTAAAATCTGATAATGGTGCTTTAATAGGGATTGCATTAAATCTGTAGATTACTTTGGGTAGTATAGATATTTTAACAATGTTGATTCTTCCCAGACATGAGCATGGTATGTTTTTCTATTTGTTAACATCTTCAGCTATTTCTTTTCTCAGAGTTTCATAATTCTCTTTAGAGATTTTTCACATCCTTTGTTAGGTAATTCCTAGATATTTCATCTTCTTTGGCATTACTGAAAAGGAATAGAGTCCTTGACTATTTTTTTCAGCTTGACTATTGTTGATATATATAAAAGCTACTGATTTGTAAGTATTGATTTTGTATCCTGAGATGCTGTTGTATTCCTTGATCACTTCTAAGAGTTTTTTAGTTGAGACATTGGGGTTAGTCATGTATAGGATCATATCATCCACGAAGGGGTAGAGTTTGATGTCCTCTAACCCTATTTGGGTACCCTTGATTGCCTTCTCTTGTCTGATTGCAATGGCTAAGACTTCCATTACTATGTTGAATAGCAGTGGAGACAATGGGCATCTTTGTCTATTTCCAGATCTGGTTGGAAATGTTTTCAATTTTACTCCATTCAGTATGATATTGGCTGTGGGTTTGCTATAGATTGCCTCTATCAGTTTAAGAAATGACACATCTGGCTTGGCGCCAGCCACATACACCTAAGGTGGCAGGTTCGAATCCAGCCCAGGCCCACCAAAACAACAATGATGGCTATAACAAAAAAATGGCTGGGCGTTGTGGTGGGCGCCTGTGGTCCCAGATGCTTGGGAAGCTGAGGCAGGAGACTCACTTGAGCCCAGGAGTTGGAGGTTGCTGTGAGCTGTGATGCCACGACACTCTACCCAGGAGGATAGCTTGAGGCTCTGTCTCAAAAAAAAAAAGGAAAAAGAAAAAAAGAAATGACACATCTAAGCCTGTTTTCTTAAAAGTTCTGATCATGAAAGGATTCTGGATATTATCAAAAGCTTTTTCTGCATCAATTGAGAGAATTGTATGGTCTTTGTTTTTTATTTTATTTATGTGATTTATTTTATTTATAGATTTATGTATGTTGAATCAACTTTATAACCCTGGCATAAAACCAACTTGATCATGGTGTGTAATTTTTTAAATATGTTGTTGAATTATGTTTGCTAGGATCTTACTGAATATATCTGCATTGATATTTATTAATGATATTGGTCTATGGAGTTCTTTCTTTGTTGGATCTTTTCCTGGTTTGGGTATCAGGGTGATATTTACTTCATAGAATGTTTTGGGAAGTATTCTTTCTTTTTCTATGTTTTTTGAAAAGTTATATAATACAGATACTAGTCCCTTTGAAAAGTTTGGTAGAATTCTGATGTGAAGCCATCTGGTCCTGGACGTTTTTGGGGGGGTGGGAGATTTCATATATTTGATGCTATTTCAGGGCTTGGTATAGATCTATTTAAAATTTCTAATTCTTTCTGGTTGAGTCCAGGAAGGAGGTGTGCTTCCAAGTATTAGTCCATTTCCTTCAGATTTTCATATTTCTGAGAATAGAGTTTTTTTGTAGTAATCATTGAGGATTTTTAAAATTTCTGAGGTGTCTGTTGTTATTTCTACTCTATTATTTCTGACTGATATTAGAGATTTTACTTTTCTGTTTCTGGTTAGGTTAAGACAAAGGTTTATCAATTTTGTTAATCTTTTCAAAAAACCAACTTTTTGTTTTGTTGATCTTCTGAATGATTCTTTTGTTTTCAATTTCATTTAATTCTGCCCTAATTTTGGTTATGTCTTTTCTTCTACTGGGTTTGGTGTTGCAATGTTCTTCCTTTTCCAGTTGCTTGAGATGATCCATGAAGTGGTTGACTTCCTCTCTTTCTATTTTCTTGATGAAGGCTTCCAATGCTATGAATTTCCCTCTTAGGACTGCCTTTGCAATATCCCACAAGTTTTGATAATTTGTGTTTTCTTCATCATTTTGTTCCAAAAATTTGGTGATTTCCTTCTTAATCTTGTCTTTGACCCAGCTACCATTTAGCCTAAGGTTATTTAGTTTCCATGAATTTGTTTGAGTATAAAGATTCCTGTTGCTGTCGAATTCAACTTTTATTCTGTGATGGTCCAAGAAGATACAAGGAATAATTTCTAGTCTTTAAAATTGATGAGGTTAGACTTGTGTCCTAACATTTGATTTGGAGGATGTTTCATGGGCTGATGAGATGAATGTGTATTCAGTTTTATTAGGATGGAATTTTCGGTAGATGTCTGTTAAATCCATTTGTTGTAGTGTCAAGTTTAGTCCATTATTTATTTGTTTAGTTTCTTCTTGGATGATCTTTTGAAAACTGCCAAAGGGTGTTAAAAATCTCCAACTATTATAGTGCAGGAAGATATCACATTGTTCATATCTGTTAAGGTTTGCTTTATAAATTGAGGAGCATTCTGGTTGGGCATAAATGTTAATTATCAAAATCTCTTCAGGTTTTCCTTGACAAATATGTAGTGACCATCCTTATCTTTCCTTATCTTTGTTGGTTTAAAACCTATTGTATCTGCAAATATAATTGCAACCTCTGCTTTTTTCTGATTTCCATTTTTCTGTATTATAGATGTCCATCTGTTCACCTTGAGTGTATTTTTATCCTTTAAGGTAAGATGAGATATCTGGTCCGAGTTTATGAATCCAGTCAGCCAACCTGTGCCTCTTGAGAAGACAATTTAAGCCATTCATATTAATTGAGAGAATTGATAAGCATGGTAGTGTTTTAGGTATCATGTTTTTCAAATGTCCAGTGGATATTTTTAATCCTTTCCCCACTGTGGAAAGTTAGGTTTTGTTCAAAAATTTCTAGGTGTGTTTGCTTTGGTGGTAGACCATTGTGCTGATCATTATGGAGGATGGGTTTGAGAATATCCTGGAAAGCTGGTTTAGTTATGGCAAATTTCTTCAACATATGTAAGTCAGTAACGTATTTGATTTCTCCATCACAAATAAAACTCAATTTAGCTGGATACAGGATCCTGGGCTGAAAGTGTTTTGTTTTAGGAGATTGAAGGTCATTGACCATCCTTTTCTGACTTGAAAGTTTTCAGCTGAGATATATGCAATCATTCCAATATTTCTTCCTTTATAGGTAGGGTTTTCTTAAATCTGGCTGCTTGCAGAATTTTCTCCTTCATGTTAACTTTGGCAAAGTTAATTACCATGGGTCTAGGAGATACTTTATTTGGATTCAGTCTTTCTGGGGTTCTGAAAATGTCTCTTGCAATGCTTGGGACATTCTCCATAATATCTTGGAGTAGAGCATCTGTGCATTTTGGACTGTCCTCTTCTCCATCAGGAATTCCTATAAGATGAATGTTTGATCTTTTGGAGTGGTCCCACAACTCTCTCAGGGAATGCTCAGTTTTTGCTCTACATATGTCTGCCTTTTTGAGGATTTGAGAATGTTCAAAAGCTTTGTCTTCAATTTCAGAGGTTCTTTCTTGTGCCTGCTCAACTCTATTACTGAGGGATTCTACTGTATTTCAGAGCTCCTCAAATAACTTTTTCATTTCCTTGAGCTCTACTATCTCCTTTCTCATTATGTCCATATCCTTAGTGATTTTGTCTTTCATTTCATTAACTTTTGAGACAATGTTTGCACAACTCTTTGGATTTCTATTTCCATCTTTTCCTCCATTCTATTCATTTCATTTGCCATCCATATTCTGAATTCTATTTCTGACATTTCAGCCATTTATTTATGAATGGCATCTTCTGATCTATCTCCTTTGTTATTTCTTGGGGGAGTTGATCTACTCTGATTATTCGTGTTGCCAGAGTTCTTCCCCTGGTTCTCCTCATGATTATTTTCCGCAGTTTGGATATTAAAACTGGTAGGGTGAGATTTGATTGAGGGTTCCAGGAATTGTAGTTATTTATCCCTTTACCAAAGAGCTGGGACTGGTGATTGTGGCTTTTTCCCTACAGCTTTACAAAGGTCCCTGTCAGACCTGCAACCATACACTCTGAGGACCTGTTTGGTGAAATAGAGCTGCTGACTCTGTCTTGTAGTCAGCCAGCCTCTATTCAATCCTCCTGAGAAGTGGAATTAGGCTGAAATACCAGCTGGAAGGAGATACAAGCAACTGAGATACCTTGCCCCCCATGAGCGACAGCAGGGGGAGGATAATCAGTTCCTCCCACTTCAACATAACCATGGCTCAACCTTGGAGGGTCCACAGGTGGACAGCCCAGGTCAAGAGTTCCAATCCAAATTGTCCCAGGCAGTACAATCACTGCTCAACTAGGAGAGTTCAAATGTTGTCTAGCAACCTGACTGCAGGGATCCAAAAGCAGCTCCATCCCAGAAACCCAAGAGGGTGGAGTGTGGCTCCCTCTGGTGCTCAACGGGTTTGGGAAGGCCCGCCTAGCCACAGAGTCAGTCCAGTGGGGTCAGTACTTTCTTCCCCACCTTATGCTGCAGCCTTGCCCTGCAACTGGTCACCCCTCAGGCTATGGCCTGGCTCCCTTCAGTGAGCAAAGACACCAGGGATATGTGTCTGCCAGAGTCAAAAGGGAGTCAGTGCCTCTTCCTTCACCACATTCTGCAACTGGTACAATCTTGTGGAACTGAAGCATGGCTCCCTCCACTGCTCAACAGTATCTGGGGAATGCTCCCCCAGAGTCAGTCCTAGGGTGTGACCCCCCACCTTCTGCAGGCAGTTACCATCACAGCCTGTATTTATTATAAAGTCTGCTTCTCTGCACCAGCCATACTCCACCACTGGCACCCCCAGAGGTTGAGGCCTGGCTCCCTTCAGTGGGCAAAGGAAATGGGAAGTATTTCTCCAAAATCTAACCTGGGCTGTGTGTGACTCAGCTGCATTTCTTCCTTTCCCACTTTTCTCTTTCTCCCTGTGATCCTCAACTTCCACTCATGTCACTATTTCAGCCCAGTTATGCAGCAGCCCATGGCATGCCGAAATCTAGAGAAATTGCCAAACACTCTGGGTTCTGCAGGGGGCAGGCTTTAAAACCTCCAGGTGAGGGGCACAGGTGGACTCAGAGGTCAGAATTGTGGGGAAAATATTTGTTCAATTTTATGCTGGGCAGGAGAATGCCTAGGCTCATAGGTGGGACTTCTCTGGAGAAGGAATCCCTGTGTTTAGCAGCTCTCTCCCCATGGGACAAAATAATAAGTCTCTGAACACTGCTAACTTGTAGATAGCACACAGAGAGCCACTTTCTTGGGGGAGGAGGGTCTCTCACCCCTTTGGCAAGTATTTATAGTTTGTTTCCTTGGAGTGGCAGCTTGCCTCAGCAGGGATGCTGTGCACTCATCAGCTCCACTGAGTTTATTCTGTCCATTATCTCTCCCTCTGGATGGGAGCCTCTGTCCAAACCTGGCCCCGTCAGCCATCTTACCTCCTCCCCACCTAATAGTAGTGTTCTTAATCATCGTGATTTCATCTTCTTTGGAGATGAAATATATATACATATATATATAGTGGTGGTATTGCTAGATCATGAGGTAGTTTTCCTCTTAACTTTTTGAAAAACTAGCACACATTTTCCATAATGGCTGTACTAGCTTACATCTCACCAACAGTGTCCAAACTTTCTTTGATTCACATCCTTTCCAGCTCTCATAATATGTTATCCTTTTAGTAACAACCATCCCACTAGGTGTAAACCATTTTACCTTGGTTTTGATTTACATTTCTCTGATGATTATTGATGTTGAGTAATTTTTCATACACCTATTGGCCACTTATATCCTTCAAGAGATGTCCATTCAAGTCTTCACCCATTAAAAAAAATCTCATTTGTTTTCTTTTGTGTTGTGTGAATTCCTTATGTATTTCAGATAGAAACTCCTTACCAGATTCATGGCTTGCAAATATTTTCTCCTATCTTGTAGGTCTCTTTATCTGTTTTCCTTTGAACACTGTTGTTTAGTTTGATGTGCCTTTGGTCCATTTTGCTTTGTTGGAAATCTAAAAAATCATTGCTAAGACCAATGCCAAGGAGCTTTTTTAAGTTTACTTCCAGGAGTTTAGATCCTTAATCCATTTAGGATTGTTATTTGAGTGTGGTCCAATTTTATTCTTTTCAATGTAAATATCCAGTTTTCCTGACTTGATTTATTAATGAGACCCTTCCCTCCATGGTGTCTTGATGGTCTTGTTTACAATTAGTTGGCTCTATTCATAGGTTTATTTCTGGATGCTGTATTCCGTTGCATTAGTCTATGTTTGTTTTCATGCCAGTACCTTACTGTTTTGATTACTATAGCTTTGTAGCATATTTTGAGTAGTATAATACCTTCCAGCTTTATTTTACCCTGGATTACTACGGCTGTTTTGGGTCATCTGTGGTATCATATAAATTCTGTTTTTATTTTATTTTTTATAATTCTGTGAAGATTGTCATTATGTTTTGTTAGGGATTGTATTAAATCTGCAGATCTCTTTGGGTAGTATGGATACTTAAACAAAATTCTTCTAATCTAAGAATACAGCATCATTCCATATGTGCCTTCAATTTCTTTCAGCAATGTTTTATAGATTTCTTTCAGAAGAAATGTGTCCAACCATTTTTCTTTTCTACTACACATTGGAAGAATAAGAGTTGTCTGGGGTTATATATTAAAGAGGCAAATAGTAATGAAATCTAATAAGCATGAAGAAAAGGTTCATGCATACATTTCATAATATTTGACACCACAGATTAGCAAAAACAGTTCTCAAATAATCCACATGCAGCCCACAGGCTGCAGGTTGGACATCCCTGGGTCTAGATCATTTAACTCTTTGAATTTTAGTTGTAATTTATTTTTAGTTATTATGCTGTTGTAAATGAGATTGTTCTCTCCTTTTTGGAATAGTTCATTAAGTGATTTTTTAATAAATCTTTTAAAATAACATTTATTTATTTAATATTTATTTATTTATTTATTTTGAGACAGTCTCACTTTGCTGCCCTCAGTAGAGTGCCTGGATGTCACAGCTCACTACATCCTCCAGCTCTTGTGCTTATGCATTTCTCTTGTCTCAGCCTCCCAAGTAGCTGGGACTACAGGTGCCCACCACAATGCTCGGTTGTTTTTTGTTGCAATTTGGCTGGGCCCTGGTTCGAACCTGCTACCCTTGTTATATGGGGCCAGCCCCTACTGACTGAGCCACAGGTGCAACCCTAGTTCATTAAGTGAATAGAAAACCTACTTGTATGTTTTCACATCCTGCAACTTTACTGAAGTCATTTATTCTAGTAGGTTTTTGGTGGAGTCTTTGTGTTTTCTATATATAAGATCATCAGGGGTATCTGAGGGTCTCTATGACCTTTGAGCTTTTCAGTAGATCTGGTCTGGTCATGCAGAAGAACTAGCAAGTTCTTCTAAGTTAAAGCAGTACAGGAGGAGTGGAAAACGAAATGGGCAAGCTCCATTGCAGAAGAAAGGAATACAATTTATTTAAAGCAAAGCATGGATACTTTACTAAGAAGATCATGTTCCAGCTCCATCCATGTAAACATAAAAGAGGCAAAGTATCCATCTTTCTTTAATGCTGCCTAGTATTCCACGGTATACATATACCACAGTTTATTAATCTATTCACAGGTTCATGGGCACTTGGGTTTCTTCCATGACTTCGCAATTATGAATTGAGCTGCAATAGACAATCTGGTGCAAAGATCTTTGTTGAAAAGTGATTTTTGTCTTTTGGATAGACACTTAGTGGAGGAATTGCAGGATCAAGAATGGAAGAAAAAGTATCCAATGTACTCAGTACTTTTATGAAAATAATTTATAATTACTCACACTTTTTTATGAAATATAGATCACAACTATAGCCTAGGATGAAGGAGAGAAGGGGAGACGGTGGGAGGGGAAGGGGGAGGTTTGATAGAGGGAGGGTAAATGGTGGGACCACACCTATGGAGCATATTCCGAGAGTACAAGTCAAATCTATTAAGCATAGAACATAAATGTCTTAACATAATAATTAAGTAAATGAAGTGAAAGCTATATTAATTAGTTTGATGTAAGCACTCCAAATCGTATAAAATCTCAACACATTGTACTCCACAAATGCATAAATATATTCATGATCTATGGATATGATTTAATAAAAGGAAAAAAAATAAAGCAAAGCATGGAGAAGCATAGACTTTTCCAGAGAGATGGGAAAAGGGTCTCCTTCAGGAGTGAGAGGAGACCCTGACCCAAAACAATACACTGGTGTTAATTACTTCATCCTAGATTCCCCTATAATTACCCGCAGCAGGTTTTCACTGATTTCCCAAGGTCCTTAGGTATTCTTACCTATTTCTTATTGGTCACAAGTTATGTTAGCTACTGCATGTGCCCCATTTCCTCTTGTGTGTTAACAATAATAATACCTGTTATTTCCAGGTATTTGTTTGGTGGTAGTCTTATGATATGTATGACACCTTCTGTGTGCTCCATTCTGTAACTGTGACCATTATTGCAACCTAGAAACTGCACTTTCTGGAGAACAGGACGTACTCGATCAACCAAGTCACAAGGTCCCTGAAACTCATTGTTTGCTGCAGGGCCCCTTTATAACTTCCCTGGCTAAAGGCCAGACTTTTCTCCTACTTCTCTTGTAATCCAGGGTCATGTCTACAAACAGACACTTTTTTTTTTTTTTTGAGACAGAAGCCTCAAGCTGTCCCCCTGGGTAGAGTGCTGTGGCATCACAGCTCACAGCAATCTCCAACGCCTGGGCTCAAGTGAGTCTCCTGCCTCAGTCTCCTGAGTAGCTGGGATCACAGGTGCTGGCTACAATACCCAGCTAATTTTTTTTTTTTTTTTTGCAGTTTTTCGCCAAGGCTAGGTTTGAACTCACTACCTCCAGCATATGGGGCTGGCACCCTACTCCTTTGAGCCACAGGTACCACCCAACCTGGCTATTTTTTTTTTTTTATTGCAGCCGTCATTGTTGTTTGGCGGGCCTGGGCTGGATTCGAACCCACCAGCTTGGGTGTATGTGGCTAGCGCCTTAGCCACTTGAGCCACAGGCACTGAGCCCAGACACTTCTTTCTATCAGATTTGGATGCTTCATGTTTTTTTCTCTTCACTGCTCTGACAATTAGATCTTATGCCCTCTCACCACCTCTATTTGACATCTTTCATCCCTGTCTTGCTACTGATAGTAGAGAAAAGCTTTCAGTTTTTCACAATAGAGCATTACCCTAGCTGTGGATTTGTTGTACGTATGGCCTTTATTGTGTTGAGGTCTATTCCTGCTATTCCTCATTTGGGGGTTTTATCATAAAATGATATTATCATATATTTTGTTGAATATTTTTAAAGCATCTACTGAGATGATCATAAGACTAAATATTTTGTTTTTGTTTTTGTTTTTTGTATACAGAGTCTCACTCTGTCACTCAGGCTAGACTAAAGTGGCATCATCATAGCTAACAGCAACCTCAAACTCCTGGGTACAAGGGATCCTCCTGCCACAACGTCCTGAGTACCTAGGACTGTAGCTGCCTGCATTGATGCATTTTGTATTTTTAGTAGAGACACATTTCTCAGGGGATTCTCCCAACTCAGGTTCCCAGAATGGTAAGAATATAGGCATGACTTTGATTAGGGCCCAGAGTGAAAGAAGTCTGTGCAAAAGTGCAGGCAGCAGCCAGCCGACAGCCTGAATCCTGTTACCAGCAGGTGCAATGCTTGGTGTCTGAAGCAGATGAGGTTCCACCACAGAACTTTTGGCAGGAA
>CAUYQV010181900.1:0-12969 GCA_963574575.1 Galagoides demidoff
ACTGTGGACAGGGACTTCCCCAAGCACAACAAAGTGCTTCTGTGGGTGCCCAGCAGCACGGTATTAATTCTTGTAAAGGTTAGCAGAATATTAAAGTTAGAATTTATGATCAGGCATTCCATTGTTTATTTTATAATTAGATTTTTTTGTGATTTTAAATAGGCCTGATGATTCCAACAGTTACCAGGAAGTTAACAAAAACAGAATACCTTTCTCACTTCAGCTACTGGACACCGATTACAGAACAGCCAAGGATTTTCCTGGGTTCCCAGAAATATGTTATAACTTATAAGAGGGCTATAGAGATTGAGTTTTGTTTCTGAGACTTAGCAGAGACAGAGGAGCCAGCCACCAGATAAAACATGCTGTGGGAATATACTTGATGGCATTTTAATTTACTGTTATTCTTACATTATAAATTGAGGATTCTTTTGTTTGTCTCCTTGATACACAAACCTTAGTCTTGGGAGATTGAAAATCTTTTCCAGTGAATAAGAGGACAAAAATGGTAAATTGAAACTATTTATTTAGATGATTTCTCTTCTATTACACCATCCTCTAAAATTATTTCTTTTGTAGTGTTTTTATTCTTTGATGATGCCTTTTTTCCTTTTTATTTTAAAAACAAACTATGGTCTTATGTTCTTGAAGGAGAAGAAGAGGAGGCCAAGTAGAATTGTTACGAGAGAAGGATCATCCTTATTTGGTCACAAAAATACCAGAGGGATGAAACATGCATTAATTCAATTTTTCAAAAATACTAGAATGATGTTTTTCAGGGATTGATGCTCAGGAACTTTAACAAGTTAAGTTTTAAGTGAGTTAACTATAGATGACCAGAATAGCATAGAGGTTCTGGAACAGCACGTACGTGAATTCGGTCGCTCATTCTCACTTATTTCTAGTTGTGAACTTCTGGGTTTTTGGGTTCCAAAGAGTTGTTTTGAGCTGAGCTGAGTCCTCTCTAGTGTTGTATTTAATTTTTGACTGACTGATCTAAAAATTAAAGATTCTTTTTATAAGAAGTGAACTGTATAACCTTCTGTGCTTCATTGTTTCTGATGTCAGTTTTATAGAATGATAAACCTTATTACTTTTTTTCCTGACTATACGAAATAGAAATAATTGAGGAATACAGAAATCTAAGGGGGTACAAGGCAGTGACCATTACAGATAGATGTCTAAGATTCTTCATGTTCCTCAGGACTTTGAAACTTTGGAACATAAAGTTCATTGCTTGCACTTGAGGAAACCTCAATCCAAAGGTGAGGTATATTTTCCACCCCCTGAAATCAAGCCACACAACAATAAAATAAAGACCAGGTGGAGAAGCTTCTCTAAACGTTTTTGCTTTAAAAAGAATAATAAAAGTGTATCTAGCATTCTCTTTTGTCCTCTTTGATCTCCTCGGAAGGATGTTGCTGAGAGGTCTGTGCTGACCCCGACTCCCCTCCAGAGTCCAGGGGAGCGAGGTGCTGGACCTCGTTTAGTGAACTGTGGTGGGCAGGGAAGAAGGAGCTGATGTCACTCCAAACACTGGAAGCCTCAAACATTGTTTGGCTTAAACCTGGCAGTTTTCTCCTTTGTTTTAGTTAAATAACTGTACCAAGGTCTTCCTGCTTCACTGGAATCTTTTTTTAGGGGGATTTCCTCTGTGTTTGTATCACAAGGTTGCATTTTGTTTAACTCAAGTAATTCCCATATAAGGTTTAATCCATAGTATATGATATAATTGATAAACCAACTTTAGGCAGTGGAGCTTGCTACCTTAATTAAATTGAAATGTTTTCATTGTATTTTTAGCTTCCTTTTTTCCTCTAAAAAAATTTGACGATCTGATTTTTTCCCATTATTTGTACATCCGATACCCATGAGATGTGACTTAGTGGTCTAAAGAGAGGAGGTTTAATTTATTGTACCATGAGATTTTTTCTTTTCATACCTTTCTAAAAGGACCCAGCTGACCCACCAAATATGTGCGGCAGTCCGTACTCCTCTGCTGGGCTTGAAAAATGTTGTAATGGCTGTGTCAGGACCCCAGGCCCGCAGCACGGGGGACGCAGTCATTACCGTTGATACTGCTTACAGATAGCTTGTTTTTTAAGTGAACTATTTTCATTTTAATTTATTTCTTTTAACATTTTGCTTAACCTGTAACTTCAGTGATTTCAGGAATAATAACGAAGGTCTTACTAGGATTTTCTGCAGGTTTGGGTAACAGCACCTCAGTGACCTCTCACAGCCCTGCAGGAGGAGGGGCCCCCAGAGACCACGCCCGGGTGGGGGGAATGGGGTTTGGATGGTCATTCCCAAAGAGGGACGATAACACGGTGGTGTCGTTCAAAGACTCTGAGGGTCTTTTGTAAAACTTGAGCAAGGGGATTTATTCTTCCTTTCTTTAGAAGAAATCCATGCAACTTGTTTTGAGCATCTAAAACCCGCCTCATGTGCAAATAGCCTCAAATGCCTACGAATGCCGACTCTCACAGAGTAGAGAAGGATGCTTTCTTTCTATTTTTGTATTCTGCATTTCCCCCAGGTCTCCGCCTCAGGAGAGGCGTGGAGGGAGTGGGCACTCCAGCTCTCATCTGTTAATGTTGAGGTCACCTTCGGACCTTTCAGCCTTGTTTGTAGTTATTTTCACTTACATCACTGATTGTCTTTGAAATTTGTGGAGCTGTATTTCTCACTAAGTTCTGGTCTAGAAAGAAGTGCTATCTACTAACGGTAGCTGGGGGCATTGGTGGAGGAACTGAGCCTTTTTGCCTGTGCTTATTGAAACAAGGGCCTGTTTTCATAATTACAGGCTGAAGTTTTCAGCTAAAAATTATAGTGACTTGTAGCCAAAGGAGAGAGGCTTTGTTAATTTTTTGATTTCTCAACAAGTGTTGGCAAGCTTGGAGTGGAAAAGTACAAAATTTCAGTTTTGTATGCTAACGTCTTATTTTTATCAGTAACACTCTCATTCCTTGGCTCCACTGTTGACTTCATCTTCAAAGCCCTGGATTTGGGGCAGCCTGTTTCTTGGCTGACATGTGGGGTGTCATGTGATACCAGTCTGTCACAGCATACTAGCAGCCACCTGCAGCCCATGACTGGGCACGGAGAGGACGTGCTAGCCTGGCCTTCTCATACTTATTTAGAACATATACAGTCTTGTGCAGAATAGCTGGAATATTCTATCAAAATTGTGAAACATGGGTCTGGCAAAAACAAACCAAAGACAAGACGGAGCACAAACCATAAGTTCTACTCTGTGGGCTGAAGGTGGCAGAGGGGTTGGTGGGGCAGAGTTGGCGCGGGGCATATATGAAGGCGTCAGAGGAGGAGACTGATGTGCTTTCTAAACAAAACTAATAGCTTGAATTGGACCCCAGAGTAAAAAATATGCACATTTTCTTTATTAAAATTTTTTCCTATATTTTGATTTTTAAAAAAAATATGCATTCTTTATTAAGGATACATTAAAAAGTTAAAAGCATTGGCCAGGTATTAGATCTCAAAAGAAGTCCCCATGAAGGTTATAGAGTATCTTCTGAACATGGTCCACTAAGCTAGAAATCAAGACTAAGAAATCATCTAGAAAGACCTCATAGGTTTGTAAACTAAAAAAGTACTGTCATGTAAGAGTTAAAGAAATGCCGATGGAAATAACAACCTATTAAGAATTGAAGGACAAGGAAAGATCTACTTATCCAAGGTTCCAAAGAAAACTACATGAAGATTTGTACAGCTCAATTTTTAAATAATTGGGTTGAGCAACTCCTCAAAAAGCTAAATGAGATTGGTGGGAGTGGGAGGCCAAGCCAAGAGGACGGCTGAAGGTCAGGAGTTTAGAACAGCTTGAGCAAGAGCTAGACTCTGTCTGTACAAAAAAAAAAAAAAGAAAAAAAGGAAAAATCAGCTGGGCGTGGTGGCAGGTGCTTGTAGGCCCAGCCATTAAGGAGGCTGCGGTAGGAGGATCCCCTCGAGCCCAGGAATTTGAGGTTGCAATGAGCTGTGCTGATGCCATGACACTCTACCCAGGAACTGAGGGAGACTCGGCAAAACAAAACAATGCTAAATAAGGTTGAGAAAAGAAAAGAAAAAGAAGAGAAGAGTGAATGAACTAGGGAACAGACACAGAGAGGAACAACAAAACCAAAAGCTGTTTCTTCATAAAGATTTAGACTCGTAAAATTTGACATATGATACATGAAATACTGTCTCATGAGTGCCCCATCACAGATGGGGGGGACAGAGATGTGCCCTCACAGAGAAGGAGCCCGGCATTCACCCACGAACCTTTAATCTCTGTCGTTAGGTTGTCTCATCTCGTAGACGTTGTCCTTTCTTTGCTTTTTGCTGTTAGCTTACATTCTGAGAAATAAGAAAATGTTGTCCCTTCTCAGATTCACATAGCTTAGGAAGTAAGTTTCCTAATGCATTTTCTTGAGTGTGCTAACCTGACTACAAATTTAAAGAAAATAGTGAAGGCAAATTAAATATAAATGTACATATATGCACATTTAAGGTCAACAAGAGTACATTCCTCATGAGAAGTAAAGCAGAAAGTATACACAGCAAAAACCCAAAGCTTACTCAAGTGAGGTGGAGCACACGTGAAATGTTTCAGACCTACATGTAAGAATGGTGGGATGCACTTCATACATTACAAAACGTATCCTTCAGACTTCAGGGTTCAGGTTTTGTTTAGCTGCACCTTAGTATTTTATAGGTACATCTGCTTTTTTGAAAGAGTCAAGCCTTTGACACTATCCAGAATGATGCCATCTAGTTTATTTTTAGGGTGGTTATTAATGGGAACTGTCTGTGGATAGATTTGTTTCATTTAGTCGATGTGAGTTCTAGGGGAAAGATTGTATTTTATTAAATTAGTTACATTTGTGTAACTGAAATTGCTGTCATTTTCTCCCCTATGAAACTTTAATTTCCTTGTTCAAATTGCTCAGAATAAATTGCCATTGAGTGCTGTGGAGGAGGTGACAAAATGGGTTTTATAGACTTGGAATATCCTGTCCCCGGATTTAATGCAGTCATTTTGGACATTAAACTAGATGGAGACAATATCTTCTTTCTTTAGCCTGCCTCGTAGTTAAGGAAAATTAGTATTAATCTAGAAGGGATGTTTTGTTATTTCTCAACTCAGAACTTATAGTCTACCCTTTCATTACAATTACCTCTGCTCGTATGACCAGACTGGAGATTGGTAGTCTCACAAACTCATTACATTGTCTCTTTATTTTCAAGAATGAGCTACGTACCCTGTACATTATATTAGAATGAAAGTGGCTTTGCCAGTCATTGCCAAAAGGAAAGGGGATGACTGGAAATTAACTTTAGTAGGGTTGATTGAGCACCTACTGCATGCTCGCTGTTGTGGGGGACAAAGAACCATAAGAAACAACTTTGCTTATTTACCCAAAACTGACATGAGCAATTAATTGTTCAAAATGTAAACAATGTAAAATGTAAACTAGTGTAAACTCTAGTGCTATTGAGATATGCCAACTTTTGTCTACCAGGATTGTCAATATGGAAAGACTGGAGTTTAGTTCACTCACGGAACTAAGGAGATTCCATGAACAGAAGATTGGACAGTAATCTATGATGGCATACAGTCGCAAACAGCATGGGGGAAATCTCTGCTTGTGTAACACTGGAAACAACTTAGACAAGACTTTTTCAGAAAACAGAGTCTTGTACTAAAAGCAATTCCTGAGATTTCAAACCATGAAGACGAACGTGGTATCATTCTCCCATGTTCAGAAGCACCCGGGGAAGGCAGACCTGTGCTCACAGCCACGAACAGCCTCGGCTCCCTGCTCAGTGAGGCAGCAAGGGCCACCGGCTCCCAGACCTGAGTCAACGTTTGGGTCAACACCTATCAAATGCTGCCATTCAGATTCTCAACCTACACTCGAAAACACAACACACGTGGTTGGTTAAATACATTCTAAGGAGGGATTGTGGTTAAAACAATAAAACTTGAGCTGGGCTTCTTGGTTCCATGGAGAATTGAGGTGTCAGGCATGTTGCTATTTCCAAAATTGGGAAGATACACGGCCCTGGGCAGAGAATCGCAACTTTTTAGAACAGAAACCATGACCAACCCTCCCCCGCCCTGGGAACCAGTGCCGGGTTAGGAAACCCTGAGCTGCACTTGATGGATTGTTGGAGCCTCCGCGTGGATCGGTTTGATTATAAAAACTCAGGGGGAAGCCCAGTCTTTTTTGTTTTTTTAAGATGGTGGTCTACATTGCCCAGCTGCCTCAAACTTCTAGACTCAGGGATCCTCGGGCTTCCGCCTCCCGAACAGCTGGGGTTATAGGCACGCCACCGCCCAGGCCTAACGGAGTCCCGCACTTCTGTGAGTTCTGCTTCCAGGACTTGTACCAGCTCTCACCCCCACCGCAGGGGAAAGGCCTCCGTGCTTTCGGCAGGGAGAGGGATAAGTAGGCATTTCGAAATATGCCCAGAGCATTCTGTTCTCAACGAGACCTGCCTTCAGAAGCAAGTATGTGACCAGAACCTGAGTGAGGTATTAGCAGGCCTGGGCAGCCGGAGGGAGGGCAAGCCTCCCAGTCCAGCTGCTCCAGATTTCCACGTGGGGAGGGAAATACCCGACTCCAGCCGGTGTTAGTTCGTGAGAGCCACCGTAACAAAGGACCACAGACCGAGTGGCTTGAGTAACAGAAAGCGGTTGTCTCATGGTTCTGCGGAAAGATTTTCTGCTGGGTGGCTCCCTGGGGGCTGCTGGGGAGGGCTGTGCTTGGCCTCCCGGGCGTCCGGCCGGCGTCTTCCCGGGTCTCCTCACACCTTCTCTCCATGTGCGTCTCTGTCCAGTTTCCCCCTTTCATCAAGCTACCAGTTTTACTGGTTTGGGGCCACCCTAAGGACCCTGCAGTAACTTTATTACCTACCCAGTGTCATGATTCTATCTCTAAATAAGGTCACATGCTGAGTTCCTGCGCTTAGGACGAGTCTTGGTGGGAAACAGTTTAAACCACTAACGAGCGCCCTCTCGCCTTCCTCCCAGGGAAGGAAGTCCCCAGCCACAGCCCTGGATCTTGTACAAGTTGTCTTTCATCCTTCCAGCCAGGAGTCTTTGGAACAATCTGGATGGTTTGGGGGAATACTCACCTAAATATCCCCAGAACAGAAAAACAAGCATCCCATGTACTCAATACTACGTTGAAACTAGTAGATTAACAACTGCCGGCTGACACGACAGGGAACCGCAGATTCATGAGGGATCTGGGGAGAGGCTTTGACAAGTCCCCCCCCCCCAGCAGGAACAACGCACAGGTCACAACACACTTCTGGGAGGACACAACCCAGACTAGGACTTTACGTAGCAAGTGCAAACAACGTATCCTAATTAGATGTGCCTCATATTAATCTGAAATTCAAAAAACACTCTGTAAGAGCATTTTTAATGAGAAGAAAATGATACTCAGAAACTAAGTAACGAGCCCAGGGTTACACAGCTCGTGTATATATAGAGGAACTTGATATGAAACCTGATTTTTGATACCCCATAGAAACATCACCACCATAATAGGGATAGAATTATTATTACATTGTTTCATTACTATGTTTGTACTAGAAGTTTCACCAAGATGAGAATTATTCCTTTTTTTGAGACAGAATCTCACTATGTCACTGTCAGTAGAGTGCTGTGGCATCCCAGCTCACAGTAACTTCAAACTCTTGGGCTTAAGTGAGTCTCTTGCCTCAGCCTCCCAAGTAGCTGGGACTACAGGTGCCTGCTTCAAGGCCCAGCTATTATTTTGTTGCAGTTGTCATTGTTGTTTAGCTGGTGGGGCCAGGTTTGAACCCGCCACCCTGGGTGTATGTGGCTGGCGCCCTACCCACTGAGCACAGGCACTGCTGAGAATAATTCTTAACATAACTTTCAGTGAACACGAATGCTTGTTTTAACTTGCCATTGGTGTTTAAAAAATAAGAGAAACATATAAGGTTTTTTTTTAACCCAAAAGCTGGAGTCAGAATAAGGTGAGGTGTATTTAACTGACCTTTATACATAGTTTTCTGTGCAGAACCTCAGATGGAATCAAATTACAAAGCAAAAAAAAAAAAAAAATCCTCTGGCTTCCAAAAAAGTTTTATTTCTTTTTTTCTGTAAAACTGGTTACCAAGATGCGAAGCACAAGCAATGCACATTTAGGAGAGAGTTGGAGAGGTGAGATTAGAAGGCTGTGAGGTCCAGATGTGCGTTTACTCAAGAAGGGCCACATCCTGAAGGCTTATAAAGAAGAAAGACATTACCGCTGTATTTATGCACTCTCTGTCAGGGATGGATGAATCTGAATAATTTTGTGCTATGAAGATATCTTGTCCAAGTTTCTGGGAAGTATTATACTCAGATCATGCTTTTGTTTTTGCCAAGCACCTTTGTCTTAAACTTTTAAAATTATTTTTTGATTTAAGGGAAATATCATCCCTCTGTTTCTGGTTCATGTCTACCTTACTCATCAACTTACTATTTGATTTGCAACATAATATCTGCAATGGAAGACTTTAGAAGCAGCTAAACTCAGTTGCCCTTTACTTCTCCTAATGAAAAACATTGAAAACCAGAGTTTAAAAGTCCCAAACAAAAAGTTGTAATTGGCGTCCTTGTTGCTTCAAGCGAGGGTCTATATAAAATTGACACTCATAGTCAGCAACTTCAACGGAGCTCACTCTTCTAGTAAATTCTTCTTGGTAAAAGACTATAAGACACTTTCTTGGCAGGGTCAAGGAATTTAATTTGTATACTCTGGAAACTTTCAGAGATGCTTCAGTTCAATAAGTGGTTTACTGAGTAGCGATAAGGGATCTTCTGGGAATAAGAAAATTATGTCATGTACATTCCCAAGCCTCGGAGAACATCAAGGTACATGGGATAGGTCAGACACAGGTGGCAGACTGGAGAATAAACAGAGACGTTGCTGGCCTGGGAACGAGAGCTGTAAAGGTCTTCTGGGTTTAACAGTGAGGAGAAATCAGTTGGGGTTGAAGGCCCAGTGAAATGTGTGTGTATAGTTTGGGTTGGGTTTTAAGAGATTATTTAGATTTATACAGAAGGTCAGAGTTAGGGGGGAAGCAGGTGCAGGCGGCATCTGACACAGAGTTTACCTCAGCCTGATGCAGGATTCCACACATATCAAGGCCCAAGTCAAGGCTGGTCATGGAAGATTTGTGTTCAGGGAGTACAATTTTATTCTCTATATTTTTGTCTCTCAAACATAATCTTTCCTTGGGATGGATGACTGCTCTTATCAAGTGCCCTTGTTGAATCCTATAACTTGTCTCTCTTTTGACCTGCTCACCTTGAACTCTTTATTCTGTTGCTGGAGATTACATTTTAGTCAGTTTGGTCATTTGCCCTCCTGTATATTTTCCAATGTGTGTTTAAGTTTCAGAGGGCTTATGGGGGTCCTGAGAGCACCTTTTCAAGTGCCCTTGTTGAATCCTATGACTTGTCTCTTTTTTGCCCTGCTTACCTTGAGTTCCTCTATAGATGCAGCTAACTAAGAGGCCGCTTTAGCATGTCTGGGCTTAGTAGAATCTTTAAAAAATCTGACCATTGGGAGGCCAAGATGGGTGAAGCTGAAGACCAGCCTGAGCAAGAGCAAGATGCCATCTCTACTAAAACCATAAAAAACTAGCCCAGGTGTTGTGGTGGGCTCCTGTCATCCCAGCTACTTGGGAGGCTGGGGCAAGAGGATCTTTTGAGCTCAAGAGTTTGAGGTTGCTGTGAGCTGTGACACCATTGATACGGGACAAAGTGGTGCCCCAGGCAGCTCAGCTGAGCTGGGCTGGGGACCTGTTGCCTCTGTCTTGGCTGCAGCAGCCAGCAGAGGAACCAGCAGGCTGGAGCAAGTGGAGGGAGCTTTCCTCTCCCACTGGAGGCTCCAGTAGCAAAAAAGACCTGACCCAGTAGGGGAAAACACTAGCGATTCCTCCAGCGCATCCCTGATTGGTCCATTTTCAATCCTGCTCCTCCTATTTTAGGAGCAAATAGACCAATCAACTCAGCTTTCAGCTCATTGGACAACTAACCCTATATAAACCCCTGAGTAGAGAGCCTAGGGGCAGATCGTTGCAGACCTTAGAGGGAGAGAGAGTAAGAGAGCAAAGACCTCAGCAGATCACTGCAGACCATCAACTGGGAGAGGGCAGAAGAGGAAGACCTGTAACACTTGCATCCTGCCCTGCAAGGAGGTTTGGTTTTTTGTAAGAGCTGTGGCACTTGTATAAAACCTATCTTATCCTGCTCTGCAAGGTTTGGCTCTTTGTAAGAGCTGTAATACCTGTTAAAGAAAACCTAACTTCCATCCTGTGGTCCATCGAATCGTTGAGACCAAGAACCTGGAAATCTAATATCAAAAGTCCGGTATCACCATAGCACTCAACCCAGGGTGACAGAGTGAGATTCTGTCTCAAAAAAAAGATGAAAAAAACCTAAAACCCCCAAACCATGACCATTGTAATTGCTTCTTGGTTGCTACAGAAATCAATTACATTTTTCAAGAAAAAATTTACAGAAGATAACAAGTGCATCTAGTCTCCCACTTAACATTCCTGTTTTGAAGATACATTGAGATAAAAATTGATCCCCAAAGTGACAATTTGGAAGGAATGAAGAGAGATCCAGAAATACACACAATCTTAATGTTCTTAAAGATCTGAGTAATACAATACAGGCGTTAATTTTACATGAGAAATCGACACTCTTGGAAGCTCAGCATCTTTGGTCTTCTTACTTACACAGGGGAAATGCACGTCAAGTTAAAAATTGCCGATTCCCTGCGTCTGAACATTAATGACAGCCAAAGGAAGGGAGGAGGAAGTGGGGAAGGTTTCCATTATTCATATGACTCCCACTGGTTTAGCTGGAGATAGTTTTAAAAAGTCATTTTGCAGTAGAAATAGTGTCAGGTGGATTGCATTGTGGTTTCAAATCTCACTGCCGTCTGGGAAACCATAAGTTCTGAAAGTCGAACAATTAGGAGACTTCCCAAGAATATAAAAGAAGACACAGTGTTTCCTTTTTAAAAATGGAAAGTCACAGTCAATGCATTTCAAATCCTACTGCAGGAGAAACGCAGGTCTGGCAAGTAAAGATTTCAGGTCTCACACAGTGGACAAAATTCCCCAACTGTGGACCTTATTTTTCATAACAATTCTTATTTTGAACTCTTATTCTGTTGGTGGAGAGTACATTTTAGTCAGTTTGGTCATTTTCCCTCCTATATATTTTCGGCATGTGTGTTTAAGTTTCAGAGGGCTTATGGGGGTCCTGAGAGCACCTTTTCAACCTCACCCTAGGTTATCGTCACCTGTCCACTCTGACGTCGCCTGAGATGCACCTTATTTTCCCCACTTGTGGTCATTGGTCTACGTGCATCACTGCTGTGGTCCCCCTGTGCCACTCACACAGCCTCACACCCCACTTGGTACACGGAAGTCCTTTGGCTCTGCTCTTGGACCCCAGTGGTAATGGGAGAATCCCGCCACCCAGAGACAAGCTTCACAGCCTTCTAGCTGCTATTCTTCCACTGGCTGTAGAAGGAGCCCATAGTTGCCCAGTTCCTTTCTGTTTTATGTGTGAATGGAGAACACAAACCCTTTCTTCCCTCTGACTCTAGGCACTCACCCAGGGTTTCTCTGCCTCCCCCCCTGCAGCCTCTCTGGGCGCTCCCTGGGGACCCAGCACGCAGCCTTCCTGCCTTCCTGCCTTTTCTTTTCTGCCTCCTCTGCCCACACTCCACTGTCAACTTCATCTCGTCTGGAGGAGCTGTGATTCGGCTCTTCCTTTATTCTTTCCAATCTACTGTTTAAGAAATACAGTTCATGCTTTTGATGGCTCAGACTCTGGAACCTCAGAAACTTAAATTCTTGAAAATTAAATGCCTTGGGTTTGGAAACTCAAAAGCCACATTTCTGTCTTTTAGCTGATTCATCACCCTCCCTCAGACAATGCGTCAGCTCACTCACACCGTCTGAGAAAGAAGCGCAGGATACAGAGTTGATACATCAAGATACACAGTTGCACATGTGTTTTTAGCAATACTTCATAGAAATGCACAAAGAATATGTCTTTATTATTGAACATGTGTTTTTTAAGAAATGTAAAGAGTCTGAGGTTTTACCCTTCCTACAACCACCACGTCAGCCTGCTACAGTTCCGTGGGTGAGGGTACTGCAATAGTGCTCCTGGGCAGATGGGAAGACAAATGTGTAACTCACAGCAATAGCAGCAGCTGGAGTATCAGTCCACATTCTTATACTGCTTCTTGGAGCCCCGGTTCCCACACGATGATGACAAGAGTGCCAGGTGACACTGGCATATGCAGAGGGCTACTCTACAGAAAAGGACTCCTCAACTTGGGAAGCCTGTATATTTTTTACTAGGCAGAAAACATACTGCCCTTTGCTTAAATAAGAGATAATTTCTGTGTCTTCGAAGGCTGTAGACAAACTTGCTCTTTGCTGCAGAGGGAACCACTATCTGTACAGCTCCTATAAAAAAATAGCATAGGAAGTCGGACAATGAAACTCACAAACTCACCCAGAAAAGTACTGCATACGTCACTGCTGAGTATCACCCAGGCCACCTTCACGGTGCTCCCTGGGCCATCTGTGACCGTAGTGACATTCAGCAATGAGGTGCACAGCACGTTTTCTAGGACGACCTCGTGAACGTAAATGTTTGCTTGTCTATAGCAAAGAGCAGTCATACGCTCGCAGCTCTGACGTTCAGAATTGAGATGAAAATAATTTGGAGCAGTGAGCTCGGTGCCTGTGGCTCAGTCGGCTAAGGCGCCAGCCACGTACACCTAAGGTGGCGGGTTTGAATCCCCAGCCCGGGCCCGCCAAACAACAATGACGGCTGCAACCAAAAAATGGCCGGGCATTGTGGCGGGCGCCTGTGGTCCCAGCTACTTGGGAGGCTGA